>VMOF01000013.1:46055259-46186888 GCA_011764245.1 Trialeurodes vaporariorum | reverse complement strand
AGATAGCGAATATCAAAGTTGGATTTTCACCCGTTTTCAAATTTCGATGTATCGAAAAAAAACTATATTTACCTGCAGTTTGCGCCAAAATTGTTAGCTTAGTGTGCTCTTTGGAGCAATGTATAACTCGATAGGAGTCGCGCTTCGGAATTTTTGAGGAAGACCCTTGAGGGGCAATTTTTTTGACAAATTTTGGGGGCTCTAAAGCCAAATTTCAACTAAACTTTTGCCAAAATGATATGTTTTTCTAAAAATAACTTGCTTTATAGAGTATTTTAGACACCTAGTTTTTTAAATTCCAACTTTTCAAATGGACGATCTGATTATTTGAAAATGGGTCGAAATTGAACTTAGACTTTTGACATATCGAAAATGAAAAGCGATATTCACCTTCGATTTGCGCTAACAGTCTTAGAATGTTATGCTTTGAACGAGATATCGCAAAATAGAGGTTGTTATTTGAAATTTTTGAGAAAGCCCTCTTGGAGGGCCCTCTTGGGGGGGGGGGGGGGGGGGGGGTTTGACCGAACAAAAAAACTTCATCTAAAACGATGAATGATGGTCTAAATCGCAACTTTTTATCTCAACTCGTTCAAAAGTTAGACAGGGGGTGGGGAAAACATCTATGCTACACCTCCTATGTTGTCCCCATAAAAGTATTTACTATAACCCAAAGAAATAGTCAGTGGCGCCAATTGGGGGAAAGCAGGGGGGGGGGGGCAATCCCCCCAAGGATTTTCAATGTGGCCGAAAAATCGAGTCAGAGAGATTTGTTTGAAGATGTACGGCAAAAAAAAAAAAAAAAAAAAAAAAGGTCATCCAAATTTTTGGAGGGTTCGCCCCCCCTCAAGCAAATCAGAAAGATTGAGAGATTTTTTTAAGATGCACGACTAAAAAAAAAAAAAAAAAAAAAAAAAAAAGAGGTCATCCAAATTTTTGGAGGGCCTTGCCCCCCCCCCAGGTAAGTCTGAAATTGCGCCCCTGGAAATAGTAAGATGAACTTCGAAGAATTAGTCAAATCAAAGAAATGCATGAGTTGAATGGAGTATGAAAATGATAAACACAACTTTTCCAATTAGTAACTTCTAGCATTGAAATTGTGAAACCGACCATCAGAAAAAGTAAGATGAACTGCGAAGAATTAGTAAATTCAAACAATTGCATGAGTTGAATGGAGTATGAAAATGATAAACACAACTTTTCCAATTAGTAACTTCTAGCATTGAAATTGTGAAACCAACCATC
The DNA here is from genome assembly GCA_011764245.1 of Trialeurodes vaporariorum. NCBI lineage: Eukaryota > Metazoa > Arthropoda > Insecta > Hemiptera > Aleyrodidae > Trialeurodes > Trialeurodes vaporariorum. The sequence continues at coordinate 46,185,643 of VMOF01000013.1, read as the reverse complement.
AGAAAAAGTAAGATGAACTGCGAAGAATTAGTAAAATCAAGCAATTGCATGAGTTGAATGGAGTATGAAAATGATAAACACAACTTTTCCAATTAGTAACTTCTAGCATTGAAATTGTGAAACCAACCATCAGAAAAAGTAAGATGAACTGCGAAGAATTAGTAAAATCAAGCAATTGCATAAGTTGAATGGAGTATGAAAATGATAAACACGACTTTTCCAATTAGTAACTTCTAGCATTTGAGTTGTTGGATATCATTAAACTATAATAAATAGGAAATATTCGTCGTGATTTTTCGCGAGCAATTCTAGCTCAATGGATAGGACACTTGTCTGTCACCGATGCGGCCCGGGTTCAAACCTCACCACCTTCAGGTAAAATTTGTAACTGCAATTAATATATGTCTATATGTCTGTGTATGTAAAGTCAATGTGTATCCTCTGTATGTCGATGCATTGTGTAATTACATGTCTAATAACTATTCCACAGCAACAATAACAACAATAGAGATTAGTACACAATTTCTCAACCAGAGTGCGCTATTTATTACAGAATTTTAGTGAATTAGTAAAATCAAGCATTTCAAAAGGTTCTTTTATGTAAACCAATGAGTAAAATCAACTCTGACATATTAGTTTTTTCAACTAATTACAAATAGTAAATACTACACTTTACAATTAGTCATTTCAAATGCGTCAAGTGTTGCTTGAACTAATGAATTAGTAAAAAATAATTGGGGGATAATTTTTGTCAATTAGTAAGTTCAAGTAATTATTTTGCAGATTCAAGAAATGAGAAGGTCAGTTGAACTATTCACAATTAGTAAATTTAAGCAAAGTTAGAATAGTAGAAACAACATTTAAATGTGGTGTCCATACTTTTAACTAATTGAATTAGTTGAATTAACTCTGAGCGGGTTTAGATCTAGCAGTTATTTTTTCAGTGTAGTAAATGTAGTATATGTATGTGTTTAGCATATAAAGCTTATACATTGTAATAATGCAATATATGTACTATATGCATTATATGCATTATATGAAGAAATTTTTTATAGGGGGAATTGGGGGTTTCCCCCCCTCTCCCCCCGGCTGGCAAAAAGGGCCAAAAAAGGGGCCAAAAATGGATGAAATGTAGGGGCGAAAAAGGTACGTGACCCCAGCCCCCCACTTTCAAAAGTGATATTTTTTTTACGTCAAAGTTTTGTTCTAGTTTTGTTCCGTTTTGTTCCGTCAAAAGAAAGTTTTGTTCCGCTTTTTTTCCCTACAAAAACGCAAATTAAAAAAAGGGGGGCCAGGGTCACGCCAGCCCCCCCCCCCCACCTTCGATAAAAGTATGTTTCTTTATGTTAAAGTTTTGTTCTAGTTTTGTTCCGTTTTGTTCCGTAAACAAAAAGTTTTGTTCCGTTTTGTTCCGTAAACAAAAAGTTTTGTTCCGCCAAAAAAGTTGCTTTTTTTGGAAATCCAAAATGGGGGGGCTGGGGTCACAAAATCGAAATAAGGGAAACGTGACATTCTAAACCTACCAGAAATGTTCTTCAAGTTTTGTTCCGTTTTGTTCCGCAAAAATATTCACCGGACTCCCCTGATTAAGGCCTGTAAAAAGCGTTTCTTTTAATTCAATGGGAAAATAAAAATTTGGGGGGGGGGGGCAGAGTCCCACCCCATCTCACCTTGGAAAAACGTATGTTTCTATACGTCAAAGTTTTGTTCTAGTTTTGTTCTGTTTTGTTCCGTAAACAAAAAGTTTTGTTCCGCCAAAAAAGTTGCTTTTTTCGGAAATCCAAAATGGGGGGTTGGGGTCACAAAATCGAAATAAGGGAAACGTGACATTCTAAACCTACCAGAAATGTTCTACTGGTTTTGTTCCGTTTTGTTCCGCAAAAATATCCACCTAATTGCCATTAAAAATGCCCCAAAAAAGCTTTTCATTGAATTTCGTAGAAAAATCAAAATTTGGGGGGGGCAGAGTCCCACCCCATCCCACCTTGAAAAAACGTATGTTTCTATACTTCAAAGTTTTGTTCTTCTTTTGTTCCGTTTTGTTCCTTTTTGTTCCGTAAACAAAAAGTTTCGTTCCGCCAAAAAAGTTGCTTTTTTTGGAAATCCAAAATGGGGGGGCTGTGGTCTCAAAATCGAAGTAAGGGAAACGTGACATTCTAACCTACCAGAAATGTTCTTCAAGTTTTGTTCCGTTTTGTTCCGCAAAAATATTCACCGGACTCCCATGATTAAGGCCTGTAAAAAGCTTTTCTTTGAATTCAATGGGAAAATAAAAATTTTTGTGTCGGGGGCAGAGTCCCACCCCATCTCACCTTGGAAAAACGTTTGTTTCTATACGCCAAAGTTTTGTTCTAGTTTTGTTCTGTTTTGTTCCGTAAACAAAAAGTTTTGTTCCGCCAAAAAAGTTGCTTTTTTTGGAAATCCAAAATGGGGGGGGGCTGGGGTCACAAAATCGAAGTAAGGGAAACGTGACATTCTAAACCTACCAGAAATGTTCTACTGGTTTTGTTCCGTTTTTTTCCGCAAAAATATCGACCTATATGTCATTAAAAATGCCCCAAAAAAGCCTTTCATTGAATTTCATGGAAATATCAAAATTAGGGGGGGGGGGCAGAGTCCCACCCCATCCCACCTTGACAAAACGTATGTTTCTATACTTCAAAGTTTTGTTCTTGTTTTGTTCCGTTTTGTTCCGTTTTGTTCCGTAAACAAAAAATTTTGTTCCGCCCAAAAAGTTGCTTTTTTTGGAAATTTAAAATCGTGGATGGGGGCTGGGATCACAAAATTGAAAAAAGGGGAATGTGACATTCTAAACCTACCAGAAATGTTCTACTAGTTTTGTTCCGTTTTGTTCTTCAAAAATATTCACGGGACTCTCATATGATTTATGCCTGTAAAAAGCTCCTCTTTGAATTCTATGGAAAAATAAAAATTTGGGGGGGGGGGGGGGGGGGCAGAGTCCCACCCCATCCCACCTTGGAAAAACGTATGTTTCTATACTTCAAAGTTTTGTTCTTGTTTTGTTTAGTTTTGTTCCGTAAACAAAATGTTGTGTTCCACCTAAAAAGTTGCTTTTTTTGGAGATCCAAAATGGGGGGTTGGGGTCACAAAACCGATAACAGGGGAACGTGACATTCTAAACCTACCAGAAATGTTCTACTGATTTTGTTTCGTTTTTTTCCCGCAAAAATATGTACCTAATCGCATTTAAAAATGCGTCAAAATAGATTTTCATTGAATTTCATGGAATAATCAAAATTTCTGGAGGGGGCAGGGTCATGCCAGCCCCCGCCCCGTGTACCATGCTTTGAGAAAGGTAAGTTTATGTTTTTCGAAGATTTCTTCTGGAAGGGTTCCTTTTTTTCCTCCTTAGATTTAAAATGTTGTTCCACCCTTTTTTTTTTTTTTTTAATTTTTAATCTTAAAAAGGGGGGGAGAGACTCTGATCACAGATTTGAAAAATAAAAAAATTGATATTCTAAACAAACCAGAAATGTTTTCCTTGTTTTGCTCCGTCTTGTTCAAGGAAAAAAGCATGATTCGGTATAGTTTGATTACATTGTGAACAGAAGGCCCACTGTTTCATACTAATTGCGAGAAAAAAGCATTCGCTATAATTTAAAGGGGAAAATCAATGGTCGAAAGTGCCAATTTCATGCCGTGCCGCTGCCCCCCTCCCTCCTCACCTATAGTATCGTAAGTTCTATTTACGTTGGATACGGATATCTTTGAATGCTAAATTTTGATAGTTAAGATTATTAAAGTTCGAGGGGAAATAAGCTTGTTTGCTAAAGTCGTAAAACTTTTGCAAGCAGACTAGTTCGATATTTCATAATATTCAATTGGTCATATATTTGATGAAACAAAATAGCAGGGCTTTGGTTGGCCAATATTACTCGAGATCCCGTGGGCGTACCCACTAGTAGTTCTTAAAATCGTATTCACTCTTCTTGCTTCCTTACAAATTCAACAAAAGATAGTGAGAGAAGGACAAGATTTTTCCATTTTCGTACACACATTTTCAAAAACGCCGCGGCAGGACTCTCATGGAGCATTTGGCATGCACGGCCTCTTTATTCTGCCTTGAATCCTTAGAAAACGTTCGAATTTTCGCCGTCGCGACTCCCGAAGAGGGTCTGGACCCCCCCCCCCCCCCCTGTCACCAAATTCGTCCTAAAAAAAGGTAATTTTTAGCGTTTTCAGACAAATTTGACCAAATTAGTATCTTTGGACCCCCCCCTTGAATATTTTCGGACCTCGGACACCCCCCCCTAGAAAAATTCCTGGGTACGCCACTGATGGCTACCAATACTCTCGTATATCATATTCCTATTACAATATCACATGCGTGAGTAGACCCGTTTTCAGTGCAATATTGAATGGGTCTGTTGCATACTTTTGCATTAAAGCCAGAAATAACTGATTCTTAAGTAAAATATGTAACGAGAAAACTGATGAAAGCAACAAAAACTCGTAACTGTCCTAGTGTCCTAGCTGTGATTGAGAAAAAGTAACAATTAGTTGAGGCTCGCTGGAAACCGAATAACCAATGAACAAGTAATATAAGAACTTACGAAGCTTAGAAATCGGAAAAAAGTTTACTTGGCCTTCAGAATGGTGTCATTAAATAAATTGTAGGGAACACCCTACGAACACTTTCTCCCTCCATTTTTATCTGGGGGGACCCCCAGACCCCCTTAAGAATTCTGGGGGAGACCCCCAGACCCCCCTTTAGTATTCTGGGGGAGACCCCCATCCCCCATACCCCCCTTTAGTATTCTAGGGGAGACCCCCAGACCTCCATTTAGAATTCTGGGGGAGACTAGAGTCCCTTGATGGAAATATTGTATAGGGAGTACCGACACGACGCTTTATGCATTTTGACAGGAGTCGATTTTGTCGACCGCGTGAACGAATTCGAAGGTTAAGTTCGACAGTGGACCAGTGGTGGACTGGCGGATTTGCCGGCATTCCGGTCCGTTCCCATACGTTCCTCTACGAATTGACTCCTTTCGTGTGGAGCCTTCGATGTCGTCGACTCCTGCTCGACTCCGTGAGAGCCTAAAACCAACGACCAATCATAATTCGTTGAGCTCGTGTCGGTACTCCCTATACAATATTTCCATCAAGGGACTCTAGGGGAGACACCCCTTTAGTATTCTCGGAGGGACCCCCAGACCCCCTTCAAGAATTCTGGGGGAGATCCCCAGACCCCCTTTAGAATTCTGGGGGAGACTCCTAGACCCCCACCAAATTTCAAATGTTTTCACCTCTGGACATAATTTCGCCTTCAATTCGGAAGTGTTTGCGATTTTGCAGAGAAGCTGTACGAATAGTTGCCTATTTCATCCTTTGAAGGCCACTTTAAATCCCTAATTTCAATTCTAATTTGATTCAACAAGTTTTAGAGTGATTCCAGGTCATAAGAAATTTTCTTTTCTTGAGTTGCATTCATTCCATTTGTTCTTTGTTCCATCTGTTGGAGTTTTTTTTTCTTCATAATTTTGATAGGTTGTAGAAATCGATATTGATCTTTGCGTTTCATTCAATAACTACAATATTTGGTTTTCCCTTTCAGACTGTGGATATTCAAAAGAATTTTTTAGTTTGGTAGACTAAACCAAGATGTTCTTTGTTTGTAGATTGTGTACACCAAATGTCAACAAAATTCATCCATCCATTTTTGGTTGACTATTCCTTATAAGTTTAATTTTCTTTGGATATTCTATTTTTGAGTTTGATGGAACAGCTATATTGCCTTTTAAACAGTCCCAGTCTTAAGAGTTGTATATTGTAGTTTTACATGGCAAAAAAATCTCTGCCTAGGCTGGTTGAAAACTTTTTGCTGCAATTTTCATCAAATATAATTGAGTCATAATTGAATTTCTTATTCCAAGTATTATGATTCTTTTTTTTTATTTGCTTGGTTTCAAAGATTTTTGCTCGATCGCGCCTATATTTGCCCTTGAAACGGTCTTAAAGGTTTTTTATCATGAATGTACGATAGGAATATTCTAGTGGGTCGGTAACAAATTATATTTGTGCAAAGTTTCATCAAAATTCATCCCATTAATGATTGACTTCAAGTTTTAACATTAGTTCCTCACCTTAATTCATTTTTTTGGGTCAAACACCCTGTTTTGATTTTTAAACTCTCTTAAGGGTTGTATATTGTAACTGTAAGGGATACTCTCTTTTGTAGACTAATTGTAGATTGTATTCGCCATTTTTCATCAAAATTCATTAGACCAAACCTGAATTATCCCAATTAATAGGATTATGTTTTTTATTTGCTGTTCCCATATTTTTTTCTTAATCCCACCTATTTTGCCTCTTGAAAAGGTTTTATCGATTGTGTATGGTGACTAAAAAAGGAAAATATGTTAGTATTTTGATAGTGGATTGTGTGTATAAAAGTTTTACCAAAATTCATCGAGCCATAATTTATTGACTCCAAGTTTAAAGATTAATTTCTCACAATAATTCCATTTTTTGGCTCGAGCGCACCTATTTTGATTTCTTAAATGGTCTTAAGGGCTGTTTAAGTATTGTAATGATAAGAAATTCCATTTAAAGTAGAGCAAATATAGGTAGGTAGATTGTTTGTGCCAGATTCAATTAAAATTAATTGGAACTAACCCGAATAATCTCAATAAGTGAGTAGGATTATGTTTTTATTTGCTTAATTGGTCTTATTTTTTCTCAATCGCACCTTTATCGTCCCTTGAAACGGTCCAAAGGATTTATTTTGATGAGAGTGAGAAGAAAATATGTCAGTACTGTGGTAGGGCATTGTGTATGCAAAGTTTCATCAAGATTCATCCAGCCTTTAGTAATTGGCACTGAGTTACAAGATTAATTTCTCACTTTTATTCCATTTTTTGGCTCAAACGCCTTAAATTGATTTTTTAAACGGTCTGAAGGGCTATTTTGCTGAAGTATGAGGGGTTAATTTTACTGTGGGCTGGTTGTAGAATGTTTTTACAAATTTTCTTCCAAATCCAAAGATCCAATATTGAAATATTTAGATTTTTCTCTTTTTTGACCCATTTTCCCATTGATTTTAATGGAAACCATTTTTCTTCCATAACTAACCTAAAAATTAAAATTTTAAAAAAACAAAAAAAGTCCCTCTGGAGAATGTTGGAAGCAACCTTTCTGCAAAATTTGAATACATTTGGACCTATTGTGCAAAAGTTATGCTGGGTAACAGACGGACGCACAGATCACAGATCACGCCTCACGGACGCCACAGAAATTTTATGCATTTACCTCTCCAAACCACATATGGTTAATAAATACTGAAATATCATGGATGGATGTTCTTTAGGATAGTATTAAGCATGATAAAAGCCAATTATTTTGTAATTATCATGATTGACTTAGTCGCAGCGGGCCAAGTATCGAAACAAAGTGCATCAAAAATCTCTGCGCCATCGCAATACTTTCTCAATTTTTTTAATTTCATTAGAGTGAGAAAGTAAAAAGTATGGGGGGCATCGATCTCTCGGCAGTGTGCATTGAATCAATAAGTATTCAAACAATCAATCACAATGGAATTAGAGTGATTCCCTGCAAGGGCAAATCCCCCCTCCCTCTATTTAAAACATACTTGAACCCCTCGATCACTCAACCCTCCCCATCACCATCACAAGGAATTTTTCGAAACCTTTTTCCTACTTTCTTTCCTTCTCTGATTGTTCTTACCACAGAATTTTTCCCTGATAAAACAAAAAACCTCAGGCCCTCAAAAAAGTTTGAGGGTAATTGGAACATGAGGTCCTGAGGGCACCCTCAGAAATCTTGAGGGTGCCCTCAAAAATTTCTGAGGGTGCCCTCAAAAATTTCTGAGGGTACTCTCAGGACCTCATGTTCCAATTACCCTTAGACTTTCCTGAGGTCCTGAGGGAAGGCCATCAAGTATTTTCGTGTGACTAAAAAATAAATTCAGGAAATTCTGGTCGAGTTTTCTGTAGATATTTATGTTCCTAATACGAAGGCTATGTGTTTAACACGTTTCGTCAAGCGGAAATAGCCAGTATTCGCATAGTAAAATTGCCCGTGGAGGGATTCGAACCCGCACGACCTCCCGATCGGGAGTCCAGTACTGTACCACTGGGCTACACTGCCCACGATGTCTGGAGGGTGAAAATTGATCAATATAATCATATTGCGGGTGCCCTCAGAGAATCCTGAGGGAATCTCAGAAACTTTTGAGGGCACCCTCAAGATTTCTGTGGGTGCCTTTAGATTCTTATTTTCAAATTACGCTCATACTTTTTTGAGGGCCTATAGCTTTTTTTTTGCAGCTAAGGTTTTTATATTGGGACTTAAATAAACTTCTATTTTTAAAATTTGTTTTCTTAAATTTGTTTTAACCTTCTAATGAGGAAGGGCCCTGACTTTAGCATATGAATTAAATTAAATGGGAATTATTTGTTCGGTTCAATAACATTAATCTGAAAAATTATTTATCAGATTGTTAACAACTACAGGGTTTTAATTGTTTTTTTTTTTTTTTTTTTTTTTTTTTTTTTTTTTTTTTTTTTTTTTTAAAAATAATATGTGCATCAAGTAATATGATAATTTCTTCTCGCTTAATCCATAGGTTTAATTAAAAATCCGTTTGATCTTGAACTACCAGGTGCATGGTGGGTTGAGGCTGCGATCAGACAACGGGAAGGAATTAGTGGCGGATCCAGAGAGTTTTTCAGGTTGGGGGCGGGTGGAGGGGGTACGCATAGTAAATGTGAAGCATCGCAGGAGTAACTTTGGCCGGGCTTTTCAGTTTTCTGAAAGAAAGTTCTGTTAAAGAAAGGCGAAAGCAGTAGATTCAACCCCCCCCCCCCCCCGTTGCTCTCGTGAATAGCCTCTGAAAACTGTAGGATTCAAAAGTTTGATTGTGAGTTACGAGGGGCGCCCTCAAGAGTTCTGTGGGTGCCCTCAAAATTGCTGAGGTTGCCCTCAGGAACCTCAGAAATTATGAGGGTGCCCTCAAAAATTCCTCAGGGCATCAGAGGTTTTTTTTACCAGGGTTATGGCTCCCTGAGAAGATGCAATTCATGCAGGGAATCATTCGAACTCAATTGTGATTGATTGTTTAGTTTAGGATTTTTTAGGAGAAGTCAGGGAGGCATAACCTCCAGGAATAAAAATAAAGTCAGGGGATAACTTTTCAACATCGGCCACGCCGCGCGCCGCGGCCGGCCGGCGGCCTCTCAGGGGCCGAAAAATGTTGGTCCAAATACAGTATTCTATCGGACCCGAGTATTCTCGACGACGCCATGTTCGGATAGCCAAATCGACTGCGCGGCTAGAAGACAGTTTTGGGGCGCCGCACAGTGTTCGGAGCGACCCGGATCTCTGGCAGAAACCTCAAATTTGAAATTGGCTCTGATGTTGGTTTAAAGGCCTTACCTACCTTCTAAAGGGTATAGAACATGCATGTTAGCCATATTTGATGAATTTGGAAGCCCCATACTTGCCCCCACAGACATGTGAAAGTACCGGTTTTGACGCGAATTTTGAGTCAACTTGGGTGGGTTTACACATAATTGTAAAAAAAAACAATACTCTTTTACTCACATTCCAATTTAGACCTCTGTACATCAATTAGGACATATGAACTTACTTTTAAGCCGGTTAAACATTTATTGAAGTTTATTATGAGGGGGGGCTGGACCCCTCAAAAATCGACTTTTCATCTGCATTTGTGCCCTTTTTGGAGGACGTTTAAAAAAATGCCCGGGATTGCCCGGCAAATCTAAGGCAAAGAACATTCAGAAAAACATTTTTTCTGAACGATCTAGCAATAATATCCTGCCCCAACTTGCCCACCTTTAGTATTTTTGTGTTTAAAAGTGCCTCTGTGGCTTGTGTGGGACTTAGTCATTTTCACGATCGTGAGATGAGCCATGTTCGCGTGTCAATATCTTTTTTTCCCAGCATTGCCCCGGGGAAATATGGTTAGGAAAGTTCAAAAAAACATTTTTTCTGAACGATCCAGCAATAATATCCTGCCCCAACTTGCCCCCCTTTCGTATTTTTGTGTTTAAAAGTGCCTCTGCGGCTTGTGTGGGACTTAGTCATTTTCTTGAAAATAAAAATAAAAAAATAATAATTGACATCTAAAGTTAAATCTGATATAAAAAATGAAATCTACGACCTAAAAAACCCCTTAGTACCAAGTTTCAATGAAATGCGAGCATGCTAGAGGTTTCCGCCAAAGATCCGGGTCGCTCCGAACACTGTGCGCCGCGCCGTTCAAAGAGGACGAGGCACGGTTCTCCTACTACCTATCAAAATATGTCGATTAACTCATTTTGCCGTCATGAATATACAATCACGATTCATGTTGTACCGAAAAAATTACGAACAAACACGACTCGACTGAAGCAACGCGATTTCTCACTCAATGTTTACATTCCTGATATGTTGATCGCCGCCATTTTCAGTTAGCCTCGGCTCTGTCATAAGTAGCATTGATCGAGAAGACTCGGGTCTTATAGTCTACTCTAGGTACGAAATGGTACTCCTTCTAGATGCTTGGTGAGGCCGTAAACTATCTACTAGCATGCTCGAATCCTCACCATCCACCAATGTAGTTGACCATTTCGGACCAACATTTTTAGGCCCCAGGCCCGTGTCCGTAATCTAAGGTTAAAGGTAAAGTTACACTGGCTTTTTTTCTCAACGGAGTGCAGAAACTGATTCATTGCTGGTGTAAATGTATAGAAGAAGTCAACGTTAATCATATTGAGTTAGAAGTGCAAGATCTCATGTTTCACACATTTTGTTTTTTGTTAACATGCAGTAAGTACTGCATGTTTTTGTTATGGTTTTGCATCGATTTTGGCCATAAACTTCCTGCATAAAAATCGACAATTTTCGGCTTGGTCGCAAACGTGCGTTGTCAGATTTCCGCGCGTAATGATCGCGTACTGCTTTTCGGTGGATTCCTTTCGTTCGATATATTGCGGAGCGGCAACGCGAAAAGTCTCCCTATCCTTTAAGCAGTCACTAAACGAATCGCGCGCCATATCGAATCCGCGATATTCTTCGGTCCGCCGCACAATGGATAGAAATCAAATCTTTGGCGGTCCAAATTCGATCCTTTCAAAGTTGGAAAATTAGTATTTTAGCTGGGTACTATAGTTGATTTCAAGGGCTTTATTTGGCTCCGTTTTTTATTCCTGGCTTGTCCCATACTTATCGGAGAATATCATTTGATGGATCGACAATTCTTGTGATATCTCATGTCTTTGTATTTTTGACCACTTAGGACTCGATTTGGATCCATAGTGCGCCGTTTGAAATGTTCGAATATTGTTTGAGTTAGGTTTTGACTGAGTATTGACCCCAAGTTTTTCATAAGGATTTGTCTCCGTTATGAATAAATTTGGTATTTTCATTATTTTGTCTGTGATTACCAACGAGCTATATCTAGTTCGGAGGCTTTGGTAAACATGCGTAATTTGCCTCGGAGATTTTAAGGTTAGAGATTTGTGTTGTGAAAACAAACCGAAGTTCCCTCCGCAATGTATTTTCGCGTGTTTTCGAAGTCTATCAGAGACTTCAAAATCTGAATTTCTTTATGAACTGTGCGTTTTTTCTGTCAATCAAAGCCTTAATTTCAGTTTCTACTAATTGAAACACTCAAGTTCTTCATAGCTTTCATTTAATTTGCCAGATTCTACAGTGCGTGTTATTGCCTCGTAATGCCGTAACTCATTGCCTTTCTTGGCATTTCGACGAGTGAAAGTGGTATGTTTGTGGTGATTTATTCAAAAATTTTGTAATTTGACCTCTCTCAGCAAACTCTCTTTTCCCTGAGACAGATTTACTCTTTTTTATCTCCTCAAGTTGAGTGATCTGAAGTAGATAACTTCGTTAACCGATGAGCGTGGTCTAGAGTAAAGTTACCGAAAGGGAAAAAAAGCAAAGGGTGGACCTTTACATTTCAGACCAATTGTACCTATGCTTGCATGACAGTCATGGAGAGCAGAACTATTTAAATGGCAACACCAACACCAAGTTGTGTGATGCATTCATTCAATGATAAATGATGTCGACTGAAATAGTGGGCTGAGGTTGATCGGAGAGCATCCATTTCACTCGACTCATCTCTTTTGCCCAAGTTGATTGAGCCACTCGTGAAGTGAATTTTACTTACTACGAGTTTGGTTGGAATTTATTTACCTAAGAACAACTGTCCGACAAGACAGTCCGTCGCTTCTGAACTGCATCAGAGGGCATGGGAGAGTGGTTGGTTTGCGCAGAGTTTCAACTCGTTTCTAATGAAACGCTTATCAATGCGCTTTGATGCGGTTTGGAAACAGGCACCATTGTTTGTCAGAACCCTATACTCAAAATGGTCCCCCTCTAATAGAATGGTTACAGTGACTCATCTTTCATTGAAACTGCTGAAGATGATTCGACATGTTTTACTTGCAAACGGATAGTTTTGCGAGGATGAAAAAAAGCTTCATTATGAAGCTATCTGAAGCTACACTGAAAAAGTGCAAGAAGTGTGTTCGACACTGAACAGCACAGTTTATGATGCCAGGCTTTGGCTCTGGGCATGAGGGAAAATGGTCATAATCTTGTCAATAATCTTACAAAGTCTGAAGAGAGAAACCTAGAAGCCAAGTACAAATGATGGTGTTAATTTGGACACATTACTTAGATCTAATCGGGGAAAGCCAACTCGATTTGTCTAATTCTACTCGATGTAACCTAAGTCGAAACAAATCTTGACCTGGACCAATCAAATCAGCTTTTCTAAAATGTTGTGAGTAAATCATGAATCCTTGGGTCCAATCGGTTGCGATAAAATTGTCGACTACTTTAGCGGTAAAAACACCTAAGATTCTTAAGTAGGATAAAGTAACTTTCCCCTCTTGTTTGGAAGCAGTCGATAAATAAGTGGTTACGAAGTTGTGACTGAACTTCACTCGAATCTCATGCTAACATTCACTCGAGTGGCTCAATTGACTAGGATGAATCGAATTGACTTGGGCAAAATAGATGAGTGGAGCAAGATGGATGCTCTCCGATAAACCTCACAGCAAAATTTTAGTATGGCACCGTTTTACAGCCTTCTTGTCCACACCTATATCCTTGGTAAAAGAACATAACATTATAATGAATTGGTACCCCGTTTCGTGCATCGCACGACGTGGTGTTGTCTTCACTTTTAAAGAAAGTTAGGTTGGTTTTTTTTCATAACAAGGTGTCTGTGAATTACTGTATTTTGGTCACTTCAGAGTTCTACGGAGTACCTAACCTTAAACCTAATACTGGTAATTCTAAGTCAGTGTTGTGATTGATTTCTTGCACCATTATTGCCATAATGATGACAGTATTTTCTTATTTCTGCTAAGTGGGTACTTTAGTCTTTCAATTCAACTATAAACGCTCTCTTATTGAAGAATACTCTTAATTTCTCAATGAAATGAAAGTCTTCCGTTCGGTCCGTGCAAACTTCAGAACCACGAACGAGTCAGTCATCCTTTTATTTGCTTCTTCATGTCCAAACTGACTGAAGTTCAACTTTGAAATCAGATTTGCTGCAAATTTTAATTTCAAATACATTATTATAATTTGCTAAAGTCAGTTCAAAGTACAATCAACGATGGAACTCAACAACCAGTCAACGCGCAGATTAACTTGAACCGCAGGTAGGTGTGACGTTAAACTTTCAGGGAAATTACACTAACAGTCACAGCTCTCATGAAGCAAAGCACCTCACGAAGAGTACAAAATTTCTATGTACAGTTCAAGTTTGTTTGAAAAAAAATTATTTTTTTATTCAAATAAAATTTCAATTTAACGGAGTAAATTGCAATTTATTTAATTAAAACTGCACTTTATTCAAACAAAATTGCAATTTATTCAAAATAAATTGCCATTTATTCAAATAAAATATAAGAAAATGTCAACCTAACTAAGATTTATCTGAGATTTATTCAAGTAAAATTTCTTTGAAATATCAATAACATTTCAAAATAAAATTGCCATTTTATTTGAACAAAATAGGAGTTGATGCTACTAGGGCTTGGTCGCTCTTATATCAGATGATTTGCTAGTTGAATCAGAGCTACCATGTCTTTTGGTTGTATGCGGCTATTCAGACGAAAGTGTTTACAGGAGAAGTATCAAATATTTTGAAGGAGCTTCATACGGAAGATCTGTTACCAGGAGAAGTATCAAATTATTGAAGGCGCTTTATACGAAAAATAGACAATGTGATCAGGAGAAGTATCAAATTATTTGAAGGAGCTCTGAAGCCACCTAATCGAGGAAACTTAAGACTTGGTCGCTCTGATATCACATGACTTGCAAGTTGAATCAGAACGACACGTCCACCGGGTGTAGGGAAATAAATATAGGAAGATATTTGAAAGAAAAGTTTTTTCGAGCAAGTTTTCACGAAGAAGTGTTTGGAGCAGGTGACGTAAAATGGAGCTGGTTTGGGGGAAAGATTTTAGATCTTGGCCGCAATCACTTGAGGTTTAGCTGAAAGTTTTGGTGAAATAATTTGTGACATGAAATCAATAGAAATTAAAAAAGAAAATGAACAAAAGCACTTGCTCTCAGAAGTTTCACGTAGAAAATAAATTCTCACCCCCCACTCTTACTAACTCTGCATACCCATTGAAATTATACAGAACATAATGCAGCGATGATAACTATAGATAAGAGGAACCAGCACACTGCACAGAGTTTTAAGAGAAAAACCAAATGAAAGAGAACTTTCAATATAGACACTCACAAATGACGAAATAAGAGACAGTGGCCTAGAGTTCAAGATGAGAGGAACCATACCACCAGGCATTTTTCTCGAGAACGGCTGATCGAAATGTTTTGAATAAAAAAAAACGGTTACGGAATGGACACAAAATTTTTCATTTTTGATATTTTCAAAAGCCCTCATCAGCTCCTCGTTCATATTAGGAGAAGTTCACACACTTTTATCAAGTTTTTTGCAAAAAAGCATCTTCTGAAAGTACGAAAAAAGTTCATATCCTCATAGCAGAGGCAATTGCCAACATTTTTGCTCCCATAGACATTTACCAAAACACCCAGATTTTTTTTTGCTATAGGGACTTGGAAGATTTTTGAATCAACCCTTTTTCTTATCCAGTTGAGAATTTCTCACAAATCTTGACAGATTCTGAAAAAATCTGTCGAAACCCTTCTGATCGATGTGCAACATGTTACCTTGAGGAGAAAAAATAAGGTGTATTTTTTCAAATCAAAAATTTTGGGACTTCAATGGCAGAATCGGATCGATTCCATGGTCTGAGACATAGACTGCCCAAAAATTTTTAAATTTTAAAGAAATACACCTAATTTTTTCACTTTAAGGTACCAAACTAGTGGCACATCAATCAAAATGGTTCCAACCATTTGATCAGAGGTGGCCACAAAAGCCAATTCAAATTTTTTCCAAAAATCCGCCATAACTCAAAAAAGTGAGGTTTTTTGGTAAATGTCCATGTGAGCAAAAATGTAGGAAATTGCCTGAACTTCAAGGACACCAGCTTTTCTCATAACTTTAAAAGAGCTTTTCTGAAAAAAAACTTGAGATATAGATGTGATTGAGCCTCCCCTTTCAAAAATGCCCCAAAGGGCTAAGTATTGGAAGCTATCGATAATATGATAAATGAAAAATTTAGGGTTGATTCCCTATGCGACTTCCATGTTTCAAAACATTTCAATCAGCCATTCTCAAGAAAAAAGCCTGGTACAGGTGCTCTGGATCACCATGTATACAGGGTGTCAATTAAAAAAGGAGCCAGGCCGAATATCTCGAGAACGGCTCCGGATTCCGAAAAACGCTGAAACACGTGTTAAATTATTTTGAGCAGGACATCTTTTTAGGGGGACGCCGATTTGGGGTCTCTCTCTGGGGGGTCCCCCAAAGGGGGCTACCACCTCCCTAAATCCAATACTTCAATGGGGCCCCAAATTTTTTTTTTTTTAATCAAAAATAGGGTAAAATTTTAAGACTATTGGTACAAGTTAAACGTCGACACCGTTTTTCGTTTTCGATTATATCGAAGGTCCAAGTTCGATTTGGGCCCATTTTCAAGAAGCATTACTTTACTCCTCTTTGAAGAGTCGGAATTCACAACTCAAGGACACAAAAAAACTCTGAAAAGCAAGCCCTTTTCAGAAAAAAAATCAATTATAACAAAAATTTATTCAAAATTTTTGGGTTTTTAAGCTCAAAAAACTTTTAGACGTTTTTGGCCCCAAGGAGGGCCATCTGAAAAATTCCGAATTACGGCCCCTATTGAGTGATACATCAATCGAAAAGACGTAACAAACTGAGCATTTCGGCGCAAACCGGGGTTGGATATCGTTTTTACATTTGAGATATCGAATGTCAATTTACAGATTGCGATATCTCGATTGTGAAAAACGATATCGAACTCCGGTTTCCACCGAAATGCTCAGTTTGTTACGCCTTTTTATTTATGTATCAATCAATAGGGGTTGTACCTCGGAATTTTTTAGATGGCCCTCCTTGGGGGCCAAAAACGTCTAAAAGTTTTGGGAGCTTCAAAACCAAAATTTGACTAAATGTTTGTCATAATTGAATTTTTTTCTGAAAAGGGCTTACTTGTTAGAGTATTTTGTGTCCTTGATTTTTAAATTCCGGCTCTTCAAAGAGGAGTACCTAATGATTTTTTTAAAATTAGTCCAAATCGAACTTTGACCTTCGATGTATCAAAAACGAAAACCGATATTGAACTTCGATTCGCACCAAAAGTCTGATAATTTCACCCTCTTTTCGATTAATAAATAAAATATGGGGGTCCCTGTTTGAAGTATTGAATTTAGGGACGTGGTATCCGCCCTGCGGGCCCCCTGGAGATGGCCCCGAAATCGGAAACCCCCTATAAAGATGTCCCCCTCAAGCATTTGAACATTTTTAACACGTGTTTCAGTGTTTTTCAAAATCCGGAGCCGTTCTCGAGATATTTGGCCTAGCTCCTTTTTTTAAATTTACACCCTATATGCTGAAACTTAATGAAAAGCGGTATTACAAGAATAACAACGCAGTCAAAGCAGCTTACACTGATTGACTGCATGTTATCTTTGTTTCGCTAGACTGCGATACAAAATCTGCTGGCTGCTTGTTTTTTTTTTTTTTTTTTTTTTTTATTTATATTTTTTTACATCAATCCTAACCGATTTTATGGCAAACTAGATGTGGCGTTAAAAGGGTTTTCATGCGCCTCCTTCCCCGGGAAAAAAATCTCTGCGCCCCTTTCCCCTTTTCTATTTATTGATCAATCATGCACCTTATACCTGTATCTATTTATCTATTTACCTATTTTTTTATGTATTTGCGATCTATACATCTATTTACCTATTTATTTATTTATTTATTTATTTATTTTTTTATTTATTTTTAAATTTAAAGGTAATTCGCTTAAAGTTTTGTTCTTGTTTTGTTTTCTTTCTTTTTTTGGTTTTTTTTTTTGTTTTTGTTTTGTTTTTTTTTTTTTTTTTTTTTTTTTTGCGTTTAGAGTGCGTTCACTTTGATCATATCCTAGTTGTCACTCTCTCCCTTTTAAAATATGCCGTATGGGGTGCGCTTTTTTAAATCAATTTTCTCCTATGAGTGATAGGAATACTTCTTGCTGATGCGCAAATACAAATCTCCATGCCGCGAACACCGATCAGTGCTGATTTTCATCGCTAATATTTTCTAATTTTGTTGACCGCTGAAAGTTTTGATCAAGAATTCTGCTGTTTGCATCGAGGTTGAAACGTTTCAAATGGTTTTACGTGAAAATCGCTTACATTTTATGATACCTCCCTATACACACTTTCTTAAAAGCAAGTCATTGAATTACGTTCTGTGGAGTGTCACTGACAAGAGTAAAGCAGAGCACCTTATGTTGGATGTCCAATGTTGCTCTGCACCTATACCAGAATGCGGGGGTTTGAGATTATGTAGTCAGGTGGGCTACCTTTCATCCACTTTTTTCGGAAACGATATATGTATTATCTTCGGAAAAGAACTACCTCTCTGGAGCATTTTAGGCTCAAAGTTTTTATTTCTTATTACTAAGTATTCTAAATTCGAAGCATGCAAAGGAAAGTTACGAATATCTGAAAATAAGTCCATATCGAACTCCAACCTTCGGTATATCAAAAGCGAAAACTATATCGACTTCCGGTTTGCGTCAGAAGAGTTAGATTTTTACCTTCTTTTCAAATATCCAATAAAAAGGGGGGATCTCAATTGAAGTATTGGGTTTAGGGGGTTGGTGCCTTCTCTAGGATTCCCCTGAGAAAAAATCGACGATGATGGCCTTGAAAGATGCCCCCCCGAAATAATCGAATACCTATGTGTTTCAGCGTTCTTAAAAATTCAAAGCCGTTCGCGAGAAATTCAGCATGACTCCTTTTCTAGAGCCGGGTCCACACCTGAGCATTTCGCCGCACCGCACAGCATGCGCCAAAATGCGCGCCAGTGTGGACGTCCCGCCGCGCCGCACCGAATGAGCCATATGCGTTGTGCAGTTCGGACTGTTCGGCCGTGCTCGCTCAGGAAGGCGGTTTTTGGGCCCCGAGTTAAAGGAAATTCCGTGCGGCGCGAACGCAGGTGTGGACGCATTCAGCAGCGCGTGGACTGTTCATATGCGGACGAATATTTCTTGAGCACGGGCGAACAGACCGAGGCGGAGTTCGTGCGCCATTCGGTGCGGCCTGTTCGCCGAAATAAAAAAAATCTCCGCGAAACCCACACCGCATGCGCATGTGAACACATGCTCATGCGCCGTGGGGTGCGGCGAAATGCTCAAGTGTGGACCCGGCTTAAGCGATCGCGAAAGTGAACGTGAACGCGAACGCGAACATGAACGCTATACGGAAAAAAAAGGTTGGTGAAAATAACACCATACGGATACCTGATTTTGGCACCTGCTAGATGTTATGGTAAACTTGACCAGAAATAAGGTACATTTACCGATTCTTTGAGTAAATTCTGCATGCAATTAGGTAACATCACCTAGTACCTAGTCAAAACATAGCATACTTCTGGTTAACATTACCATAACAACTAGCAGGTGCCAAAATCAGGTATCCGTATGGTTATTTTCACCGTAGTTTTTTTTCCGTGTACAAGAAAAAAATCCGCGCCATGTATTTCAATGCAAGTGGCCACACAAGAGCAAACGCGAACGTTCGCAGCGCACGCGTACGCTCTCTCGAGCATTTAGTCTAATCTCATTAATATGCCTTGCCAAATTTTTCTGTAAATACTTTATGTTTTGCTTTCATCTAGGTGGATGAATCAATATTTTTCTATAAACTTTAGTGACTTTCGTCCACTAATTTGTGTACCCTCTCTGGAGTGTTGAGTCTACTCTCCTATTCATATGCCACATTTTTATGTAAATTCGTTATGTTTCACTCCCATTTATTTGTGTTCTTATTACTACTTGTTTTCTGTTGTTCATTAGTTTTTCTCTGAATTAATTTAAAGTTGGTCAAAAGTTGATGAAAACAATTTTTAATCAAGTACACGGTTACCAGTGCAACAATAGTGTTACCTACTAAATTCTACAATGGAGAAGTAATTCTAATATACCATTATTCTACATATAAGTCCCATTACAGAGCATTCAGTCCAATCGTGCTTTTGGTGTGTAAATCAACACATTAAGCTTGGTAAATTTTTTTGTATGCTTCCTTGAGCGTTGCGTTATCATTCATGTTTATACTTGAAGCCTATTTTTTCTATAGAATGCGTTTTTTCTCCTCTCAAGACTGGTTTATTTATTCTCCTTACTTTCTGATGCTGGTTGCTTCTAATCTAAAATAATTAACATTTGTTAATTGAGTAAAATAATTTTAGATGCATGTACAATTAAATTACTAGTGCGACGACCGAAAAGCTTTTTACAGGCCTTATTCATGGGAATCCGGTGAATATTTTTGCGGAACAACACGGAACAAAACTTGAAGAACATTTCTGGTAGGTTAGAATGTCACGTTTCCCTTATTTCGATTTTGTGATCCCAGCCCCCCCCCCCCCCATTTTGGATTTCCAAAAAAAGCAACTTTTTTGGCGGAACAAAACTTTTTGTTTACGGAACAAAACGGAACAAAACTAGAACAAATCTTTGACATAAAGAGACACACTTTTTTCGAAGGTGGGGGGGCTGGCGTGACCCTGGCCCCCCAAATTTTGATTTTTCCATGAAATTCAATGAAAAGCTTTTTTGGGGCATTTTTAATGGCAATTAGGTGGATATTTTTGCGGAACAAAACGTCACAAAACCAGTAGAACATTTCTGGTAGGTTTAGAATGTCACGTTTCCCTTATTTCGATTTTGTGACCCCAGCCCCCCCATTTTGGATTTCCAAAAAAAGCAACTTTTTTGGCGGAACAAAACTTTTTGTTTACGGAACAAAACGGAACAAAACTAGAACAAAACTTTAACATAAAGAAACATACTTTTTTCGAAGGTGGGGGGGCTCGCGTGACCCTGGCCCCCCTTTTTTGAATTTGCGTTTTGGTAGGGAAAAACAGCGGAACAAAACTTTCTATTGACGGAACAAAACGGAACAAAACTAGAACAAAACTTTGACGTAAAAAAAAATATCACTTTTGAAAGTGGGGGGGCTGGGGTCACGTACCTAGCACGAGCCTCTCCCAAGAAAAATCCTATGTACGCCACTGATCACGAGCGCAGCGAGCACGATCCTACCATCCATCGGATGTGAATCACTACTCTGGTGACTAATTACTCTCTGAATCATTCTTGTCTACATAGAAAGAGTGACGAAATTAAGATGGCAATCTCTTATTGTTACTGCCTTCGGCCGCCTTTACGTCTTCGCAAATTAAAGCGTTTATTGACTTTCAGATTTTGGAAGTATTTAGAGGCTGCTTCTGTTATTTTTGGATATGTTTACACCAGAGTCGATGGTTAAATCGCTTACAGCAAAAGTCCGCAACAGCCCCATTCGGCTAATAATATTGGCAAAGAAGTGATTTTTTTTCAAATAGATTACGGGCAGAACTGATAATTTCGATAAACTGAGTAAATATAAATCCTTAGAAGATATATAATTTATTTAAGAGGTGCATAGAATATTGAAAAAAGGACATTTTGGTGATTTGAGAGATTCCCTCGGAGAAAGCGTATAGCATATAGGCTTTATGCTTCAGGAATGAAAAGTTATAAAATTAACCGTGTTTCAAAACCAAACGAAAGGGCGGGTCGTTTCTTAAGGCTAAACTAAGTAAGTATAAATAATAAAATAGATAAAACAATTCGCCTATGAATATAGAGACACAAAGGGTACCTACTACCCATAATTGCCCCCCTCCGACCCCCCTTCGCCTAGACGGCTGGTCTATCGTAGTTTTCACGGTCTAATCTGAAAAGAAAATATTCTAAGATAAATATATTCTAGCGACGGCTAAGAAAGGCGTCCCACAAATTGGACAGGTGGTCAGTGAAAATGTGCACTCAACACAAGCAACAATATGCCCGCAAGGGAGGAACGCGACGCCCATCTCTTCAATGTTGCATATTCTACAGAGTCTATTGTCGCTTATTTTCGGTTCAAACGTCGACTCATGGTCGATTGGATCAGATGCACTGTCGGATACTTTTTCGCTTCCACGAGGCGTAGGTGTATTTTCCTGTTCTTCTGAAGAAGTGCTAAGCTTTCCTATATTGAGGCCGCAAAACTCCTTGATAAACGCTTCGTCTTTGAGTAGATGGACATAATCGCAGGAAGAAGAATGCCTAGCATGCTCTACCCATGGATCATCTTCTTTTTCCCAGTCTTTTATCCCTAAACCGCATTGAAAGCATATCACTTGATCCCCTCGTCCCGAGTAGAAAAAACCAGCTCCACTTAGAGCTTTCGGTTTTGGTTCCAGGGAAATAGGCCAATCACGGAAAGATTTCATCCTCCCTTCGTAACTGGCGTGTTTGGGAAAATTGGGCCGCTTGAGTTTATAGATGCCGAATTTGTCCAAACTAGGAACGTCATTAGATAGAGCCGATGAATTTGAGGCATTCGCAGTACATCTAATTTCGATGCCGTAGTTACCGTACGTATCGAATCCTGTGTCAGTTCCAATAAGAGTGCCGCTCGATGAGTCCAATCGGGAGAGTTCGTTAGGGGAATCAATAATCTTTTGACAGTTTGGAGAGACCTTACAGTGTTCCTTCATTGGGTTGTCGTTTTCATTGAGACAGCTGAAAGCGAGGCCGCAGAATACACAGAGCACGATACCTTCGTTTTTCCCGGGATAGAAAAATCCTGTCGCGGCCATTTTAGCAGTTTCGGGGAACCGCACCGGACAGTCTTCGAAAGACCGCAGCCTATCCGATTCGCGTTTGAAATTAAGAGGCTTGTTGCGACCCGGATTGCACGACATGTTAATGGCTCAATCACCAACCTCGGAGTGCCCTTAGAGCAAACGCAACTACAGGCTTACGCTCGTACTCTTTTGGGAAGGGGGGGGATTTCGAGGATCCTGGAAAGACGACAAAACAATGGATTCACGTACTTGACAGTTCAATGGCTCTCTTCAACTTCCTGTCGACTAGGAGGAACTGAATTAATACTACATCTGATACGGTCAATTTTCCGACACGAGTAGCCGAATGCACTATTAACACTGGTGCGCGTGACCCCGCGTTCTCTTATATATCCCATAAATGAGTACAGATTTTACATTTATTGTTCGAAATTGAACAGTTTTTAAGAGGACTCTGTAAACCAAAATTTTAATAGCTCAGTACCCTATCTCATATCGTTACAGTCTTCGCGCCAGATAAACGCGATTGTCTATGAAAACGCATTCTAGTTATGCTTTCGCGGAGCGCCTTCAGATCGTTATATAGGCAATTCCAACTCCCCCGAACACGAACAGTTACCTACCTTCCTTAAACGTATAACCAGAAGAGCGGTGTTATTTTGAGCTAACCCGATCATTAGATGGTGACATTTTGGAAAATGTTGGAAGTATGGGAAGAGTAAAGAATTTCATCTGAAAAAGAGAATTTTAATAACAAACATAGTTTTATTCGAATTAATGGGTCTGTTGCAAACTTTTGCTACAGCGATAAAAAGTGTTTACTCCAATGTAAAATCGCCCGAAAAGTCCATTGATGGCATCATAAAGTCAATAAATACTATATTAAACTCACAAGAGGCGTTTATTGAAATCCAAGATGGCGGCAAAATATCGAGGAATCTGAATGTATGCGCCGTGATCATCCAAGGATTGCCAACTTGGACAACCTCACTGCAGGTAGAGTCCCTATATACTACTGCAGGTAGAGGTTATGTGTTTATTTACGTTGCGATTGGTTGTGATGGATATTGTTATTGTTGATGGTTGGCTATCCTTGAATGTTCGCGGCGCATGCATACAGATTGCTCGATATTTTGCCGCCATCTTGGATTTCATTAAACGCCTTTTGTGAGTTTATTATTGCATTTCATTGTTTTCTGATGCCACCAATGGACTTTTCAGGCGATTTTACATTAGAATGCACACTCTATAGCGCTGTAGCAAAAGTTTGCAACAGACCCATTGAACAAAAAATGAAAGCGGATTCAAAAGCTTTTATATCTATTATAACAGGGTATGCTTCTCCTCAAATGAATCGAAGATAATTTAAAAGACATATTTTGTCCTTAGCGACGCAAATTTAAATAAAATCAAAGATTTATAACCCAATTATTGCCAAATCAAGAATTACAGTCAGCGGTTGAAAATAACACTGTGATTAATCGGAGACAATATATAATAATAATAGAGACCGCGCGCTATCTATTTTGCTCATGTTTGCGGGCAGTGGCACTTTTTTCGGGATCTCAACAGAACATCGAAAACGTGGACCATACGTTGGTCGATGAGAAACGTCGTAGATATTTTTGCCCAGCGAAACGCCTGAAATGTTGTGTTTGTTTTAAAGAAAATGATAGTACTTGATGAGTTGAGAACAATAGTGCCTTTGGTCTGTTCCTACGTATCTCGGTTTTGGAGTTACACAATTGTAAAGTTGCAAGAAATCGTAGGCGTAGTGACGTCACTATACGGAATTCCCGTTTAAAACAATGTATTTTGGGCCAAAATCCCATCCCTGAAACAATGGGGCTTAATTAGAAACCAAAAACATCTTTCTTCTCAGCTCATCGAGTACTTTCATTTTCTTTATAAAAAACACAACAATTCGGGTCCTCGCAACTGCTCCATTACATCAGTCAACGTATGGTCGATGGAGGATAGTATCCCTTCATGCGTCCTATGTTAATTTCTGTTGAGCTCCGAAAATAAAGTCAGCAGTGACTAGAAAACCGCAGAAAACCTCCAAGTGATCAAACATGATCTTTGCAGCTCGTATTTGTGGACTTTTCACATTTATCGTTCGAAATTGAACAGTTTTTAAGAGGACTCTGTAAACCAAAATTTTAATAGCTTAGTGCCCTTATATTTTTTACTTTCTCACTCTAATGAAATTAGAAAAATTGAGAAAGTATTGCAATGGCGCAGAGATTTTTGATGCATTTTGTTTCGATACTTGGCCCGCTGCGACTAAGTCAATCATGATAATTATGAAATAATTGGCTCTCATCATGCCTAATACTATCCTAAAGAACATCCATCCATGACATTTTAATATTCCTTAATTATATGTGGTTTGGAGAGGTAAATGCAAAACATTTTTGTGGCGTCCGTGAGTCCGTGAGTCCGTCCGTATTCCAGCATAACTTTTGTACATTAAGTCCAAATGAATTCAAATTTTGCAGAAAGGTCGCTTTTAACATTCCCCAGAGGAACTTTTTTTGTTTTTTTGAAATTTTAATTTTTAGGTTAGTTATGGATGAAAAATGGTTTCCATTAAAATCAATGGTAAAATGGGTAAAAAAGAGAAAAATTGGGATAATTCAAGTATGACTTGACTAATATTGATGAATATTGGCAGGAAAAATTTACAGACAGCCTATAATAAAATAAACTACTTATCGTTGTACTATTAAACCCTTAAGACCCTTTTAAAAATCAAAAGAGGTGTGATTCAACCAAAATATAGAATGAACGTGAAAAAGTAAAATTAAATAATAAAAAGTAGAGTCGATCGATATCGGTTCAATCGATTTTCATTAGACTTTTTACACACAATATATTACCAAAGAACTAAAATATTTTTCTGATATAGTCACCATAAACTACCATTGAGACCGTTTCAAAAGGCAGTATAAGTGCTATTCAGTAAAATATGAAGAATCGAGTAAATAAAAGTATGAACATAATATTCATAATAATTCAAGTATGACTGGAGTAATTTTGACGAATACTGGTAAAAAAATCTACAGGTAGCCTTTAAAAAAAAAAACTACTTTTCGTTTTATTATTAAACCCTTAAGACCCTTTTAAAAATCAAAATAGGTGTGATCAAACCAAAAAAGAGAATGAACGTGAAAAAGTAAAATTAAATAATAAAAAGTAGAGTCGATCGATATCGGTTCAATGAACTTTCATGAGACTTTGTACACACAATATATTACCAAAGAACTAAAATATTTTCCTGATATAGTCACCATAAACTACCAATGAGACCGTTTCAAAAGGCAGTATAAGTGCTATTCAGTAAAATATGAAGAATCAAGTAAATAAAAGTATGAACATAATATTCATAATAATTCAAGTATGACTGGAGTAATTTTGATGAATACTGGCATAAACAATTTACAGATAGCATAAAAAAAAATAAACTACTTATGGTTGTGCTATTAAACCCTTAAGATCCTTATAAAAATCAAAATAGGTGCGATCAAACCAAAAAAGAGAATAAAAGTGAAAAAGTTGAAAATAAAAAGTGGAGTCAATCGCTATTGGTTGGATGACTTTTGAAGGAACTTGGCACACATAATCTACAACCAAAGTAAGTTTTTGAAAAAGAGCTTGATCCATACTAAGCTAAACAATTCTTTTATAGGTCCACATTCTAAAGGAGGAAACCAAATATTGTTATGGGTGAAGGATTGCTCCAAGCAGTCCAGGTCATCAAAACTGAAGGGAAAATTAAACTACTAAAACAAATAGAATGGTTGTGACTGAAAGAAGAAAAAACGATTACATTCTAATCCAAAAAAGCTGGAAAGCTGGTTGAGAACAACTTGAGAATTGAAGTCAGAGCTCTCAAGTGACCTTCAAATTTTTAAGTAGACAACTATACCTACAGCTGTGTTACAAAATTGCATACACTCCGGATTGAAGGTTTTCTTCAACAGGCGAACTTTGAATATCAGGACTCGTTCCTTCCTATTTCATCTTTCTTTGTTCAAAGAAGGGAAAGGAAACGTGAAGGCGGATTGGGGGTCTGATACCTTTTTTTTCTGAGCAACAGAATACTTAAATATCCATTTTTGATGAATGGAAAGCCAAACATGATCTTTGCAGCTCGTATTTGTGGACTTTCCACATTTATCGTTCGAAATTGAACAGTTTTTAAGAGGACTCTGTAAACCAAAATTTTAATAGCTCAGTGCCCTTATATTTTTTTCATCTGATACCTTTTTCTTCTGAGCAACAGAATACTTAAATATCCATTTTTGATGAATGGAAAGCCAAACATGATCTTTGCAGCTCGTATTTGTGGACTTTCCACATTTATCGTTCGAAATTGAACAGTTTTTAAGAGGACTCTTTAAACCAAAATTTTAATAGCTTAGTGCCCTTATATTTTTTTCATCTGATACCTTTTTATCTGAGCAACAGAATACTTAAATATCCATTTTTGATGAATGGAAAGCCAAACATGATCTTTGCAGCTCGTATTTGTGGACTTTCCACATTTATCGTTGGAAATTGAACAGTTTTTAAGAGGACTCTGTAAACCAAAATTTTAATAGCTCAGTGCCCTTATATTTTTTTCATCTGATACCTTTTTTTCTGAGCAACAGAATACTTAAATATCCATTTTTGATGAATGGAAAGCCAAACATGATCTTTGCAGCTCGTATTTGTGGACTTTCCACATTTATCGTTCGAAATTGAACAGTTTTTAAGAGGACTCTGTAAACCAAAATTTTAATAGCTCAGTGCCCTTATATTTTTTTCATCTGATAGCTTTTTTTTCTGAGCAACAGAATACCTAAATATCCATTTTTGATGAATGGAAAGCCAAACATGATCTTTGCAGCTCGTATTTGTGGACTTTCCACATTTATCGTTCGAAATTGAACAGTTTTTAAGAGGACTCTTTAAACCAAAATTTTAATAGCTTAGTGCCCTTATATTTTTTTCATCTGATACCTTTTTTTCTGAGCAACAGAATACTTAACACTAGAACGCCCAACGTCCCATTTTTGGGACGGATCAAAATTAAAAGTTGTCTCACGAGCCTCCTGCTTGATGCAGGGCCCTGAAATTTTATGACTTTTCATCATTTTAGGAGTACCCCCTGACCACCAAGTTCCATCGAAATCCGCCTCTTCCTTCAAGAGAAAAAAGCGGTTCTACCTTTAACGCCCACGTCCCATTTTTGGGACAAGTGTTGTATTTGCGGTTTCAAGCCAGTGAAAAGGATTAAACTTCTTGTAAATGTCTCAATAACGTAAATGGCTGAAATAAACAGTTTTTGAACATCAAGGGAGGGATCCCTCCCGATCACCTCCTCCTCCCCTCCCCCTCAAACTAGCGAACTTTCCCCTTCTCCCCTCATCAGGACCAGTAACTTTCATCAGAGAACAGTACCGGAAGTCGCGTGCGAATGGAGTTAATTCCTCTCCAACAGATCAGGAATGAGCCACTGTTCTCTTATCCAATTTTATGTAGATACCGTGCTCCCTTGAGCCAGAATATTTTTTGCTGGCACTATTACGTGCCTCTGAGATGTTAGCGTTCAGAAACCACGAATGATATAATATGAACTTGTTTGAGAGAACCGCCCCGAAAAAATTCCTGGTTACCCTCATTAGTTCCGGCGCCTTCAATTCCTCCTATTTTCTATTAAAAAAATTCTGCTCATTTCCCTTTTGATTATTTATTCTTGGGCATAATGAGGCTCTTGCAAACTTTTGCAATAGGAGATGGAAGAGTTGTTTCTTGCATAAAAACCTGTAAAAATGATGATAAGTACACTAAAAAATCATGAAATTCACTCTTAGAATCGGACTTAGTGGCGGAGCGACGCAGGACGCAGGTGTCATGGGAGAGTCCTATATCTAAAATGAAATACATCTCTGTGTTTCCGTAGAGAAAGTGACATTTGCGTTGATCCGCCATTAAAAACTTGCCTTCATCGCAGTTATGTGAAATTATTACTAAATTTTATACTTTTTCATTGTGGTTTTCGTGATTATTGCTTGTTTTTACATCATATTAGACTATTCATTTGCTCACAGCAAAAGTTTGCAAGAGCTTCATTGTTTCTAACACTGATAGACCAAAATCTTGTGCAAACAAATCAAACAAAAAACAAACGAAAAAAAACAAAACAAAAAAACAATCGCAAGAAGGTAAGCTTTGTATTCCCTCCCTCTTGTTTCCCTCTCTTCTAATTCTTCCTCGCAATTGCGAGAATTATTTGTCATTATAAATAGAAGTGTTGAGAATGGAAAGTGAATCTTAGAGGACAAATGGGACTCTTGCAAACTTTTGCTTTAGAGAATTGAAGAGTTGATTTTTGCACATAAACCTGTAAAAATGACGATGTGCACACTAAAAATCGCAAACTCCATACTCTCAGAATCGGGCTTAATGGCGGAGAGACGCAGGTATCATGGGAGATTCCCATTTAAATTGAGACATATCTCTCTGTTTCCTTAGAGAAAGTGACTAATTAGACAGGAATCTTCTATGATATCTGCGTTGAGTCGCCCCGAACTACGAACTTGCCGTTATAGCAATTATGTGAGTTTATTTCTGAATTTGAGACTTTCTCCAAGTGGTTTTTGTGATTTCTACTGGTGTAAACATCAGAACGGACTTTTCATTTGCTCACAGCAAAAGTTTGCAAGAGCCCCATTTGTGTCATTTTAGGTTGTGTGTAAAATTACCGTGAGATGATCTTATGCATTTTTTGGGATAAAATATCGTGAAAGGGGAAGCTGAAATGAGGGGGTGGGGAGGGGGTGAAGGGAGGGGGGGTATTTACCATAGCATACATACAGCAGGCCCATAGATATAAGTGTTTTAAGTTAAGTTTAATGTTTTACGTACTTTTATTAGGGATCGAAAGATCAAAATTATAGCAAAATAGTAAACTAATGCCCCTTCATTTGCATGAATAGGCAACAAAAATGCTTGAAACAAAGTAGAAATCTCGTACAATTAGTCTAACAAAGTTTATAAGTCCAAATAACACTTTGATCGATAACATATAAAATAACATTCTGCACTTTACAGCATTGTCCCAATTTTGGGACGCTGGGCGTTTTAGGTAGGAGCATAAGTCCGGGCGTTCTAGTGTTAAATATCCATTTTTGATGAATGGAAAGCCAAACATGATCTTTGCAGCTCGTATTTGTGGACTTTCCACATTTATCGTTGGAAATTGAACAGTTTTTAAGAGGACTCTGTAAACCAAAATTTTAATAGCTCAGTGCCCTTATATTTTTTTCATCTGATACCTTTTTTTTCTGAGCAACAGAATACTTAAATATCCATTTTTGATGAATGGAAAGCCAAACATGATCTTTGCAGCTCGTATTTGTGGACTTTCCACATTTATCGTTCGAAATTGAACAGTTTTTAAGAGGACTCTGTAAACCAAAATTTTAATAGCTCAGTACCCTTATATTTTTTTCATCTGATACCTTTTTTTTCTGAGCAACAGAATACCTAAATATCCATTTTTGATGAATGGAAAGCCAAACATGATCTTTGTAGCTCGTATTTGTGGACTTTTCACATTTATCGTTCGAAATTGAACAGTTTTTAAGAGGACTCTGTAAACCAAAATTTTAATAGCTCAGTGCCCTTATATTTTTTTCATCTGATACCTTTTTTTTCTGAGCAACAGAATACCTAAATATCCATTTTTGATGAATGGAAAGCCAAACATGATCTTTGTAGCTCGTATTTGTGGACTTTTCACATTTATCGTTCGAAATTGAACAGTTTTTAAGAGGACTCTGTGAACCAAAATTTTAATAGCTCAGTGCCCTTATATTTTTTTCATCTGATACCTTTTTTTTCTGAGCAACAGAATACTTAAATATCCATTTTTGATGAATGGAAAGCCAAACATGATCTTTGCAGCTCGTATTTGTGGACTTTCCACATTTATCGTTCGAAATTGAACAGTTTTTAAGAGGACTCTGTAAACCAAAATTTTAATAGCTCAGTGCCCTTATATTTTTAGGCGCACCGTTGGCACAACGTGCGCCTATTGAAATCGCCCTGATACTCAATAGAGTATACTACGCCACCTTGTGATCAAATGGCGAAATGAGCTTTTTTGATGTCGTGAAATTTAGGTTGTGTCCTGTGTTTTGTTTATGCTAATTTCATTTGAAAAGTTAATGTTCTCCCAGCCACGACTGAATTCTGAGTTGGTTGGGAGCAATTTCATGTTCATTGATTGACGTTTTTTTAAAGTTATTCTATGTCAAAAATTTCCAACCTCATTTTTTGATTATTTCAAATTTTCCCGGTATATATTCTAGGTGATCAAGAGAACCAATCATTTGCCGTTCTGAATGTTTGTTTTTTTGCATGTAAATGCAATTATTATAATTAATTATAGCGTGTGGTCAAACGCAAAACGGAAAGCCCCTACAGCAAGAACTCTGAACATTCCTTATCTCAATTCTCAGAATTCTCATTTAATTCCCAAAAAATTACTGCGCATCGAAGAGGATCTCTTATTATTCAGCCCTGATGTCGTTGTTTCCATAGTGGTCCCTGCCCTAACCTCCTCCATATTTCCTATAAAATTTTCAGCTATTTGTTTACGCTCAACGTAATAAAATTACTCTGCTTGCGTTTATAGTAGCTGTGACTCGTGAATTGGTAAGAGTTCAAAGGTTCAACAATGGGACCTTGAATAGTGTGATGTGCTGACTACTTGCTTTATTTTTCCATCATGTTGTTATTGTATGTGAAATTTCTTAGTCCTATTCAGAACGAAACAAGGAAATGCTTCTTATTTCTCTACTGCTACTTTTTTGGTTTTGAAGGTCCTAAAGGAAGTCCCCCCTCTTTCAATTTTAAAGAAATGTGCTTTGCGGTCAAATTTTCTGACATTTTATTTAGTCTGGCAACTCCCGTCAAATGACTTAGCGCTTCAAGGCATCATTTATTCAATGCAGTTATTTCGCTCTTTCTCTATTCACAAGTAAATTTCTAGTACTCCAGGAACTTCCTGATTTCTTATGCTACCTTATGCTACATCTGTTGTACTACCTATGTTGATTCAAGCTGTCACTCTCCTTATATGTCTCAAAGTATCTTGAGACACTCAAACTGGTTCCTTAATCATATTTTGGTAGTCCGCTAACCTTTGACAGTCACCTATTTTGTCGGAGATCATCATCAGTCATGCCTAAAAGTTTAGCGCTTAGACTTTTGTACAAAATTGGGATTGCGCCTCACAATTTGGTGACAGTTAAGTTAGCGTCATATGATGAAATATGAATCAGCGCTCCATTTCTTTCTGAAATTTGTGTTACCGAGTCAATTTCTTCTGAAAATTATGTCAGCGTACGTGCTGTTTTTTACTGAAACTTGAGTGAGCGCACAGTTTTGAGCAAAAACATTTTCAAACGCTATAAGAAAAAAAAAAAACAATACGGCATTGGAGAAAATGGGGAAATTGAGTTAGTGCTTTACTTTTGCTGAAAATTAAAGTCGTTCACCACAATTTGGTTAAAATTAAGTTATGGCGTTTTTTTTTTGCTACAAAATGACTCAACGCGCCATGTGTTTCTGAAAATTGTGTGATCTCATCAAATTCTTCTAAAAATTATGTCAGCGCATCGGTTTTTACTGATACTGAGGTGAGAGCGCTAATTTGATCTAAAAATTTTTTAACGCTAATAATCAGAATTAGAGACTGATTAGGTGTGTTGAGGTTGGATCAGTCATGCCTAAAAGTCTACATCCGACGGAGATGGTGTGATTGTATTTTTACTTTCTCCTCAAATGAAATTAGAAAAATTGAGAAAGTATTGTATTGCGTTGGCGCAGAGATTTTCAAGGTATTTTGTTGCGATAGTTGGCCTCTCAGGACAAAGTCAATCATGATTTAGTCAAAGTAATTGCCTCTAATCATGTCTAATACC
Organism: Trialeurodes vaporariorum; assembly: GCA_011764245.1. Lineage (NCBI taxonomy): Eukaryota > Metazoa > Arthropoda > Insecta > Hemiptera > Aleyrodidae > Trialeurodes > Trialeurodes vaporariorum. The sequence goes on along the minus strand of VMOF01000013.1, from coordinate 46,153,348 downwards.
ATCCATAAGAACATCCTTCCATCATATTTTCTATTTCTTAACCCTTTCTGACTTAGAGAGATTTATGAAAAAAAAATCTGTGGCGTCTGTCCGTCAGTCCGGCTGTTCGTCACTCCGTACCTAGGCATAAGTTTTGAACCATTGATCCTTATGCATCCAGATTTTGCACCGTTGTTGCTTTTTAGATTCCCCAGAGGTACTTTTTTGTTTTTTTGGGTAGTTATGGGGAAAAAAATTTTTTCATTAAAATCAATGGTAAAATGGATAAAAATGAATAAAAAAGGAATAACTCAAGTTTGGCTCAATCAATTTTGATGAAAGTTAGCAAAAAATATCTATTTTCAGCCTACTATAGAATGAACCACTTATAGTTCCTTTATTCATTCCTTCAGACTGTTTAAAAAATCAAAATAAGCGCGCTCGAGCCGAAAAAAAGAATTATCGTGAGAAATCAATCTTAAAACTTGGAGTCAATCAATAATGGCTCCATGAATTTTGATAAAACTTTGTACACACCATCTACTATCAATAAACTTAAAAATTTTCCTCTCTGTGTCACCAAAAACAACCGATAAAACCATTTCTAGAGGTAATATAGGTGCGATTGAGCAAAAAATTTGGGGAAAATGAGAAAATAAAAAAATAATCCTATTATTTGGGATAGTTCAGGTTTGGTTCAATGAATTTTGATGAAAGTTAGCGAAAAAAAACTACATTCAGCCTACTATAAAATAAACCACTTATAGTTACAATATTCAACCCTCAAAAACCCTTTAAAAAATCAAAATATGTGCGCTCGATCCAAAAAATGGAATTATCGTGAGAAATTAAGTAATCTTAAAACTTGGAGTCAATCAATAATGGCTGGATGAATTTTCATGAAACTTTTTACACACAATCTACTATCAAAGTACTAACATATTATCCTCTTTTGATCACCATACACAACCGATTAGACCTTTTCAAGAGGTAAATAGGTGCGATTGAGAAAAAAATATGGGTATATAAGCAAATAAAAACATAATCTTATTATTTCGGATAATTCAGGTTTGGTCCAATGGATTTTGACAAAATCTGGCAAATAAAATCTACAATTGGTTTACAAAAGAAATTAGCCCTTACAGTTACAATATACAAACCCCTTTAAAAGAGTTTAAAAAATCAAAATAGGGTGTTTGACCAAAAAAAAAAAAAGAATGAAAGTGAAGAATTAATTTTAAACTTGGAGTCAATCATTAATGGGATTGATTTTGACAAAAAAGTTCACAAACATAATGTGTTAAAAAAATACACTAAACACTGCACTGTGTGCACTAAAACATTTTTCTGGTACAGTCCTCATAAAAACCTTACGACCGTTTCGAGGGGCATTATAGGTACGATCGAGCAAAAATCTTTTGAAACTAATTGTAAGCAAATATTAAGACAAACATAATATTTGCAATAAGTAATTCAAGTATGACTCAATTAAGTTCGATGAAAATTGCATCAAAACGTTTGCAACCAGCCTAGGCAGAAATTTATTTTCAATTTTTACTACAATATTCAACTTTTAAGTCTATAGCTGTTTAAAAGCAATATAGGTTTCATTACACCAAAAAATAGAATATTCAAGGAAAATTAATTTTATAAAGAAAAGTCAATCAAAAATGGCTGAATGAATTTTGTTGAAATTTTGTTTGCACAATCTACGACTTAAGTACATCTTTGGAGGGGGGGTTTAAACTATTAAACAAAAAAAATTATTTCCAATATCCACAGTTTGAAAGAAGAAACCAAACAAATACTCAATGGAGGAAATGCAAGAATCAGTACATTTCGACCTCCTATAAAAACTAAGGGAAAAAAGAAACTCCCCAAAAAAAGAACAAAGAGCAAAAATAATGAATGCAGCTCAAAGAATAAAAACTTATTGGAATCTTGAATTACCTACTCTAAACCCCGTTATAAGCAACATCAGATTAAAGGGTCTCAATTAGCCTTCAAATAACAAAATAGGCAACTATTCCTACAGCTTCTCTACAAAATTGCAAACTCTTCGGATTGAAGGCAGAAATATTATGTCCGGAGGTGAAAATATTTGAAATTTGAGGGGGGTTTGGGGATCTCCCCCAGAATTCTAAAGGGGGGTCTGGAGGTATCCCCCAGCATTTTAAAGGGAGGTTTGGGGGTCTCTCCTAGTATTCTAAAGGGGGGCTGGGGGTCTCCCCCAGAATTCTTTAGGGGGTTAGGGGGCCTCCTCCAGAAATTTTTTAGTGGGGGGGGGGGGGCTGGGGGTCTCCCTCAGATAAAAGTGATGTGAGAAAATGTTCGTAGGGTATTCCCTACAGTTTATTTTTATCATTTCGAGATTTGATTAACGTATTTCGGCCATTGTGCGCGGATCAAATGCTTTGTCACCAGTCGTGGGACGTCATGGGGACATTTAGGAGAGATGTCTTTTGACTCACTGTAACTTCTTCATCTTTTCTTACGTTTTGCCATGGCGTCCTTTGTTTTACTTGGCATCACACTTCACGTTCAAATTTTTTACCGGGCAACCTAAGAACGGTGCCAGCTAATGGAATATGGCAACATTGTTTTTCTCTACTCTAACACATCATGAAAAATAATCGATTCTTGGTGGTCCGATTTCTTCTTGCTACCGATCACTACCTTTTTCATGTCCCTATTTTGCGGGACATACTATATCGTTAACTACCTTTTTACTAAAGGGGGTTCAAAATTGTTTTATGAGTATTTGATTGTTTATTACGTGCGTTTAGTGATGTGCAGTGGGAAAATTTGAAGGATTTGTTCTATGATTGTCCGTAGTGGCCCCACCGCCCCCCCCCCCCCCCCACGACGCACACAGGTTCAGACCCGAACTTTTGCTAGATATGGGGAACATCTGAGGGGTTGGTTTAAGATTGTCCGTAGTGGTCCTAACCTCCCCCCCCCCAATCGCCACACACCGGTTCGGACCCAAACTTTTGCCGGACAATTTTTTTTAGATGATTTTTTGAGAATCCAAGGGATTGTTCTAAGATTGTCCGAAGTGGTTCTAACCCCCCCCCCCCCCACTCGCCGCGCACAGGTTCGGACCTTAACTTTTGCTGAACCATTTTTTTGAGATGTTGGAAAATTTGAAGGGTTTGAGATTGTCCGTAGTGGTCCCCCCCCCCCCCCCCCCCCCCCACTCGCCGCTTACAGGTTCGAACTTGGACTTTTGCTGTACAATTTTTTTTAGATGGTGGAAAATTCGGAGGGATTGTTCTATGATTGTCCGTAGTGGTTCTACACCCCCCCCCCCCCCCCCCCCCACACACACAGGTTCGGACCCTAACTTTTGCTGGACAATTTTTTTTAGATGTTGGAAAAATTTTAAGGGATTGTTCTAAGATTGTCTGTAGGGGTTCTACACCCCCCCCCCCCCCTCGCCGCACACAGGTTCGGACCCTCACTTTTGCTGGACAATTTTTTCTGAGGTGGTGGAATATTCGAAGGGTTTGTCCCATATAAGATCGTATGTAGTGGTCCTAACCCCCACCCACTCGCCGCATCCAGGTTCGGACCCGGTTTTTTGCTGGAAAATTATTTTTGAGATGGTGGAAATGGAATTTGACTCATGAGGACCAAATTTGCTCAAGGTGCGCCTTCTCTGACACTGTAGTGTCAGAACTATCTGCTTGTTTCATCTGATACCTTTTTTTTTTGAGCAACAGAATACCTAAATATCCATTTTTGATGAATGGAAAGCCAAACATGATCTTTGCAGCTCGTATTTGTGGACTTTCCACATTTATCGTTCGAAATTGAACAGTTTTTAAGAGGACTCTTTAAACCAAAATTTTAATAGCTCAGTGCCCTTATATTTTTTTCATCTGATACCTTTTTTTTCTGAGCAACAGAATACTTAAAAATATCCATTTTTGATGAATGGAAAGCCAAACATGATCTTTGCAGCTCGTATTTGTGGACTTTCCACATTTATCGTTCGAAATTGAACAGTTTTTAAGAGGACTCTGTAAACCAAAATTTTAATAGCTCAGTGCCCTTATATTTTTTTCATCTGATAGCTTTTTTTTCTGAGCAACAGAATACCTAAATATCCATTTTTGATGAATGGAAAGCCAAACATGATCTTTGCAGCTCGTATTTGTGGACTTTCCACATTTATCGTTCGAAATTGAACAGTTTTAAGAGGACTCTGTAAACCAAAATTTTAATAGCTCAGCGCCCTTATATTTTTTTCATCTGATACCTTTTTCTTCTGAGCAACAGAATACTTAAATATCCTTTTTTGATGAATGGAAAGCCAAACATGATCTTTGCAGCTCGTATTTGTGGACTTTCCACATTTATCGTTCGAAATTGAACAGTTTTTAAGAGGACTCTTTAAACCAAAATTTTAATAGCTTAGTGCCCTTATATTTTTTTCATCTGATACCTTTTTTTCTCAGCAACAGAATACTTAAATATCCATTTTTGATGAATGGAAAGCCAAACATGATCTTTGCAGCTCGTATTTGTGGACTTTCCACATTTATCGTTCGAAATTGAACAGGTTTTAAGAGGACTCTTTAAACCAAAATTTTAATAGCTTAGTGCCCTTATATTTTTTTCATCTGATACCTTTTTTTTCTGAGCAACAGAATACTTAAATATCCATTTTTGATGAATGGAAAGCCAAACATGATCTTTGCAGCTCGTATTTGTGGACTTTCCACATTTATCGTTCGAAATTGAACAGTTTTTAAGAGGACTCTTTAAACCAAAATTTTAATAGCTTAGTGCCCTTATATTTTTTTCATCTGATACCTTTTTTTTCTGAGCAACAGAATACTTAAATATCCATTTTTTATGAATGGAAAGCCAAACATGATCTTTGCAGCTCGTATTTGTGGACTTTCCACATTTATCGTTCGAAATTGAACAGTTTTTAAGAGGACTCTTTAAACCAAAATTTTAATAGCTTAGTGCCCTTATATTTTTTTCATCTGATACCTTTTTTTTCTGAGCAACAGAATACTTAAATATCCATTTTTGATGAATGGAAAGCCAAACATGATCTTTGCAGCTCGTATTTGTGGACTTTCCACATTTATCGTTCGAAATTGAACAGTTTTTAAGAGGACTCTGTAAACCAAAATTTTAATAGCTCAGTGCCCTTATATTTTTTTCATCTGATACCTTTTTTTCTCAGCAACAGAATACTTAAATATCCATTTTTGATGAATGGAAAGCCAAACATGATCTTTGCAGCTCGTATTTGTGGACTTTCCACATTTATCGTTCGAAATTGAACAGTTTTTAAGAGGACTCTGTAAACCAAAATTTTAATAGCTCAGTGCCCTTATATTTTTTTCATCTGATACCTTTTTTTTCTGAGCAACAGAATACTTAAATATCCATTTTTGATGAATGGAAAGCCAAACATGATCTTTGCAGCTCGTATTTGAGGACTTTCCACATTTTTCGTTCGAAATTGAACAGTTTTTAAGAGGACTCTGTAAACCAAAATTTTAATAGCTCAGTGCCCTTATATTTTTTTCATCTGATAGCTTTTTTTTCTGAGCAACAGAATACTTAAATATCCATTTTTGATGAATGGAAAGCCAAACATGATCTTTGTAGCTCGTATTTGTGGACTTTTCACATTTATCGTTCGAAATTGAACAGTTTTTAAGAGGACTCTGTAAACCAAAATTTTAATAGCTCAGTGCCCTTATATTTTTTTCATCTGATACCTTTTTTTTCTGAGCAGCAGAATACTTAAATATCCATTTTTGATGAATGGAAAGCCAAACATGATCTTTGCAGCTCGTATTTGTGGACTTTTCACATTTATCGTTCGAAATTGAACAGTTTTTAAGAGGACTCTGTAAACCAAAATTTGTAGATGACAGTACATTGGTCGAGGCTGGAAACTAAAATTTGAATAGCTCCCTACATTTTGATTTTTTTTCCATTGTAACTTTTTTCTGACCAACAGAAAAGTTATGATTATTTAAAAATTCTTCATTGCTCTCTTTTACCTGAGAAATTTACCCCTTACTTTTTCTCCACATTCACGAACATGCATAAATAAATTTAGTTGATTTTCCATAAAAATCATCAGTAGACAATGTCGTTTATTGGCTACACAGTTCATAACAGGCGCTGTACGTATATAGTTATCAATCCTAACTACTCTTGGTCGGCTTATATGGAACGACCTCGGATGTTTTGGGTACGGCTGGGGAGGGGAAAGTGAGGTTTCGTTGCAGGTAAGATTCAAGAGAGAAAATGGTCTTCGCTAACAATGTCAACATGTATGAGAGGCTTGCCGTTCGTTTGCCCGCCCCTTCATTATTTCGATCTCTTTCCTTAACCTTCATCGAAATGGCTTCCTATAAAATTATACTATGGGGCACAAGTCAAATGTTTACAGGAAAAGAAATAATAGAAGAGATAGATGAATTGGGATTTCTATCTTGGCGTTGGCGAGAGGGGGGGTTATTTGATTTTTTTCTGAACCCCTTTTGGATCTCGTCTGAGTGAACCTGTTTTTATCTCGTACCCTATCTCATATCGTTACAGTCTTCGCGCCAGATAAACGCGATTGTCTATGAAAACGCATTCTAGTTATGCTTTCGCGGAGCGCCTTCAGATCGTTATATAGGCAATTCCAACTCCCCCGAACACGAACAGTTACCTACCTTCCTTAAACGTATAACCAGAAGAGCGGTGTTATTTTGAGCTAACCCGATCATTAGATGGTGACATTTTGGAAAATGTTGGAAGTATGGGAAGAGTAAAGAATTTCATCTGAAAAAGAGAATTTTAATAACAAACATAGTTTTATTCGAATTAATGGGTCTGTTGCAAACTTTTGCTACAGCGATAAAAAGTGTTTACTCCAATGTAAAATCGCCCGAAAAGTCCATTGATAGCATCATAAAGTCAATAAATACTATATTAAACTCACAAGAGGCGTTTATTGAAATCCAAGATGGTGGCAAAATATCGAGGAATCTGAATGTATGCGCCGTGATTATCCAAGGATTGCCAACTTGGACAACCTCACTGCAGGTAGAGTCCCTATATACTACTGCAGAGGAGGTAGAGGTTATGTGTTTATTTACGTTGCGATTGGTTGTGATGGATATTGTTATTGTTGATGGTTGGCTATCCTTGAATGTTCGCGACGCATGCATACAGATTGCTCGATATTTTGCCGCCATCTTGGATTTCATTAAACGCCTTTTGTGAGTTTATTATTGCATTTCATTGTTTTCTGATGCCACCAATGGACTTTTCAGGCGATTTTACATTAGAATGCACACTCTATAGCGCTGTAGCAAAAGTTTGCAACAGACCCATTGAACAAAAAATGAAAGCGGATTCAAAAGCTTTTATATCTATTATAACAGGGTATGCTTCTCCTCAAATGAATCGAAGATAATTTAAAAGACATATTTTGTCCTTAGCGACGCAAATTTAAATAAAATCAAAGATTTATAACCCAATTTTTGCCAAATCAAGAATTACAGTCAGCGGTTGAAAATAACACTGTGATTAATCGGAGACAATATATAATAATAATAGAGACCGCGCGCTATCTATTTTGCTCATGTTTGCGGGCAGTGGCACTTTTTTCGGGATCTCAACAGAACATCGAAAACGTGGACCATACGTTGGTCGATGAGAAACGTCGTAGATATTTTTGCCCAGCGAAACGCCTGAAATGTTGTGTTTGTTTTAAAGAAAATGATAGTACTTGATGAGTTGAGAACAATAGTGCCTTTGGTCTGTTCCTATGTATCTCGGTTTTGGAGTTACACAATTGTAAAGTTGCAAGAAATCGTAGGCGTAGTGACGTCACTATACGGAATTCCCGTTTAAAACAATGTATTTTGGGCCAAAATCCCATCCCTGGAACAATGGGGCTTAATTAGAAACCAAAAACATCTTTCTTCTCAGCTCATCGAGTACTTTCATTTTCTTTATAAAAAACACAACAATTCGGGTCCTCGCAACTGCTCCATTACATCAGTCAACGTATGGTCGATGGAGGATAGTATCCCTTCATGCGTCCTATGTTAATTTCTGTTGAGCTCCGAAAATAAAGTCAGCAGTGACTAGAAAACCGCAGAAAACCTCCAAGTGATCTTTCGCGCGCTTCTGATTGAGTCAGAGGAATGGAGGTCTTCTTCCCATAGTGAGAAAGGGGAATCGAGTACCTGGTTTTCTCTATAGGGGTCTTACTCGGGACCAAACGTTATTTGATCTCGGCTCGCAGGAATAGTCTTGTTAGTTATCGCCGATACCAATAGATAGCGTTCGTTGTAGCTATCTCGTACAGTGACTAGATAAACCACAGTGCGGCCATTTGCCCTCCACCCCTCAAGAGTGCACCCACTTTAGCATTGGCAGCATGGGGAGTATGATTGTTCTTGGGTTTCGGAATGAAGATTTCTCTACCCCCTGTCTGAAAAAAGTCATTAATGCTATGTATAAACCATTTTTAGGGCGGGGGGTTGCGATATTTTTTGCGAGTAACTCAGGAACACACTTTCTCCCTATGGCGCCCGTGTTAAGTTGGGTGCGCATCCGCGGGGGGTCAGTTACGGGGAATCGTTGATTTCTCTTAATTTTGCGCACCAATATGTTTCAAATGTGACAGAAGCCCTTCAGTCGTGTCTAACTTGCCTATGAGAACCCTAGAAAACTGTCAAAATACTTTTAAATGCTCAAATTCGCGATCTAAGGAATCCGACCAATCAGAAAGACGACCGAAATGGCCGCACTGTGGTTTATCCAGTCACTGTACTATCTCGGAACCGCAGCGGAGATCCAGACCCAGATGCAAGCGCGCACGACGACTTCGACTTCGAAAACAATACACACGCGGTTTGAGCGAGGGTACTTACCTGTAGGAGGAGCGGGGGATCTTGTTGGTTATACAGAGCTCGCTGTTAGTTATCGTCAATGCCTATGGATAGCGTTGGTAGTAGCTATCTCGCGCGAGAACCGCAGCGGAGACCCAAAGCCATCAGACACAAGTGTGCACGACGACTTCGACTCCAAGTGAAAACTATCTTCAGCCGGGGCTAGTCGAGGCTGCCTATTGTAGGAGGAGCGGGAAATCTCGACGGCTGCGTTATGATCGCTCCTCGGCAAAAACTATTCCGTTATACTGCGGAGCAAAAGTCTCTAATAATACTATCTAGACCGGACATGAGGTCGATTTTATGGCGGGGAAACTCGAAGAGGAAAGAGTAGGACAAAACTCTCAGTATGGAGCTCCAGGCTACGCAACGGTCTGATTGACGGTATGCGCTCAGATTTTTGGAAGTACATCGAAGTTAAAGGGAAAATGATTTTTTTAAGAAATTAACTAAAAATACTAGAAAAAATAGGTTTCCATGTAAATTGCGGTTCGGTTACGGCCGGTTTTTATACCAATTTTTCAATCGTAAATATTCTACAGAATCTCAAAGTTGGATCTCGATTTCCTACAGGATGTTTCATATAATTGTTTTCTTTGTACCTTTTTTAAATAGTTACAGAAAGAAAATGGTAGTACTTGATGAGCTGAGAACAATGGTGCCTTTGGTTTTTTCCTAAGTGTCCCGGTTTTGGAGATACCCACGTGTAAATTTGTAAAAAATCGTGGGTGTAGTGACGTCACTACGTGGAATCCCCATTTAAAACAATGTATTTTGGGCCAAAATCTCATCTTCGGAGCAATGGAACTTAATTAGAAACCAACGGCATCTTTGTCCTCAGCTCATCAAGTACTTTCATTTTCTTGATAAAAAACACATTTCGGACCCTTGCAACTGCCCCATTGCGGACGCTATCCCAAAAAACCGCCAATTTGTCAAAGCTTCGTGGGAACTTCGGCACAAAGAAGGGAGAAAGGGATATTTTCGACAAACAAAAAATACTTACTTCGCGGTCCCGCATAAGTTTTGATACACCCAGTATACGCAAGACGCAAGAGTTTTCTAACACCCCTATATGCATAGTCAAAGAACTCGAAACTCGTTATAAAACAAATTTCCTTCAAGTAACCTCCTAAAAAGGACAAAAACAAAAAAAAACTATGCCAATGGAAATAATCGCCGAATCGGTTGACAAAACGAGGACAAAGAGAAAGGCGGACTATGGTAGCGCTCATGGACGAATCTACTATAACGGCGGAGGGGGGGGGGGTTATCCTAGAAAGTCTGATGTTGAAAAAAACAAAAATGCAGTAATAATTGAAAGAAGAAAAATATTGTAAAACGTAAAACGAAATAATAAACACTGTTAATAGTCATTCGAATACTTCATCGAGCGTTAGGTAGGGGCGGAATTTGGATTATACTTGTCGATTTCTTCGATACTTACTTACGATCGAACATTTTGGTTTATTCAACCGAAAATTTCGGTGATCAAAATAAGTCGAATTTTCAGTTCTAACAATCGACGCATTTTTCTCTACACGGGTGGCCGGTGGCCAAGTTACCCCGCGATCCTCTTGAGATCTCATCTACCTCAGCAAATTTTTCACGCTTTCGCCCATTGATTAACGTCGTTGAAATGTTGTAATTATTAATTGAGTATGTTGAAATTTACCATTTTATTATTGTTCACTATTGCCCTTTTCGCATTTTGCAATTTAAAGTATGTTTCCTTATTATTTAGTCTAAACGGCTCTCATTTCAATTACGCTTATTGGAGGGCGTTAACCAGATTTTAATGATTAAAAGTGTCAATGGAAATTGCTTCAATATCAAGACAAACAGATGGATGAATAAAAATTCAACCTTGGAGATCCAAAAATCCATGTTAAATAATTTAACGGGTCTAAATTACCCGCACTGAGGCAAAGTAGGGGGAGGGAGAGAGGAAAAGGCGAGAGGAAGAGGCGGCAGGAGACCGGTAGCGAATAAAGGACCTCTTCTATGTATATAAAAGCACTAGGGGACTTCGCCCCCCTGGTCTCTCCGCGTTCCAATCCCGAATGAAGCGGTGCCGTATCGAAGATTCAAGCTTGTTTAACCTTTCAACATTCTCGGTTCGATACGGACGTGTAATAGTATAAACTCCGTAGTTCCTTTGTCTTTTTTTTTAAAAGTGAAATTTTCTCTCCCCATTATGGATAAACTAAGGGAAGACTTGGAAGATTTGGCGAACGATGAAAACTTTATATTAATAACGCGTTACAATGTAGTTCCTTTTTTTCAAAATAATTATCTTCAAGAGCTCATCTTCATACCCGTGCGGGAAATAACGGAAGAGTTGAAAATTTTTATTTTCAGATTTGCATACTTTTGTAATATATTCATGAGGATTGTTGACAAAGTATATCTATTGGAGCAAGCTACGAAATATTACAAAATGTTGCCAAAAAAAGGGGATGGAAAGATACTCGAACAACTCGAAGCAATTCTACCTCTAATCAAAAAGATTGGTTCTTTAGATGAGAGCGCTCGGAGGAGTCTTAAAAGAAATGTACGTCACTATGGATTCTTAAAAGGAGTAAAAAACCTGGTCAGGTCGATTTATATCCAGAAAGGAGTTAAACGGTGCAGTTGCTGGAGTGAAATTATTCTTTAAAAAACTATAAGCCTGATTCCTCTTTAACTGAAGAAGAAAAAAAGCTCTTTTGAACAGGCTGAAAACTGTTATTTATGTGAAAAACCATTGGTTGAAGATAGAATCAGAGATCATGATAATTATGCAACCGGTTAAGGCGCTTGTCATTCAAGTTGTAACTTGGCTAAAATCAAACCTAATTTCATACCTGTTGCATTCCATAACTTATCGTATGATAAAAGTCTTTTATTCGTCTGTTAAGTCATGATCGTAAGGATATTAAAGTCATAGTTACTTCAGAGTAAAAATTCATAAGTTTTTCAAAAACCTTAGACAATGATGATGGTTTTTAGTTGCGTTTTATTGATACATTTCGCTTCATGAGCTTTAGTTTGGATTCACTTGTAGAAAACTTGTCAAAATTTCCTTATTCTTATTAAAGTTCTTTGGTAGCGATACATTCTCTCTACTTACTCGAAAGGGATGTTATCCTTATGACTTTACAGATTCGTGGCAGAAACTTAATTTAGAGCAAATGCCAAAGAAAAAAGAATTTTATAACAAACTAAACCAAAGCCACGTTTCAAAACAGGATTATGAACATGCAAAAAAAGTTTGGGAAAAATTTAACTGTAAAAATACAGGGGAGTATTCTGATTTATACTTACAAACCGATTTTTTGCTTTTTTGCGAAGTATTCCAAGAATTTCGTGAAGTCTGTCATAAAAATTAATGGCTTAGATCCAGCATGGTATCTAACTGCTCCGGGCTTATCTTTTGATGCAGCTCTCAAGTACACAAAAGTAGTTTTTCAACTTTTAACTTGTTATGATCAATATTCAATGATAGAAGCGGGGGGGCGAGGGGGGGGGGCCCAATGGTTTGTAAACGGTGCGCTGCATCCAATAATAAATATATGGAAAATTATGATTCGAGTAAGAAAAGAACCTTTTTGTTTTTATGTTGATGCCACAAATCCGCATGGTAATGCTAGTAGTAAGTTGGTCGCTTTTACGCCAAAAATAACCTGTCAATCATAACCCCCTTAATTTCCGATGAATCTGACAAAAGTTACATTTGGGGCGGTATGCGAGCATCTTCCTTATAGGCAAAGACCTTTCCCTCGCAGAGTAGGAAAACCCCAATACCTTTACCTTTCTCATGAATTTTTTTCCCCCGTTCCCCCGGTTCTTTCCTTATGAGGGGAGAAACATTTTACACGGCGCCTTTAAACCCTGGTACCCCCTTCTCTACAGGGTTTCCTCTAAAATATGATTTCTTCCACTTTTTTTGAAAGGTACAGTCAAAATAATGTATGGGGCATAAATCAGAGGGGGCCATACCCCTTTTCATCATAGTTATGTAACGATTGAGTATTAGGTAGTCTCAGCGGGGTATCCCAAACGTACACCCCCGGAATCGAGGTTACCCCCTTTTACCCTCTGAGGGGAAGTTTTCCCATTCTTTTACCGGCCGGGCCTTCAAACAAAAGCTTTCCCGGTCCACTTTTATGGAATTTCATAAATTTTCAAGGGAATTTTTTAAAAAGGTTTATTCCCAAAATCCTTTCCCAAAATTTAGCACGCTAAACCAACGCGGTGCAACCGAGGTTTCAAAAAAGGGCAGGCTTTTTCCGTCTTTAAATGTAAAAGTTCTTTGTGTTTCTAGAACGGATCCAGTAAATCCAGGTTTTAGGGGTTTAAATTAGGTTTCCCCTGTGGGGCAAATTTTCGAGTTGGAAACTGTTCACCTTTAAGGATGGGTCAAGTGTGGGCAGTTTTAGCCATATTACTTCAAACCCAAAAAAAACAAAAATGAGGACGAATCTGCCATTATTGCAAACTACGACGGAAATCTTTGGGTCCCCCCTGGAATAGCTTGTCTTTCGTCTACGTAAGTGGTTGGAGTACTTTTAAAGTGTTATTTGGAGAAGCCAATAAGGCGAACGTTGACCCCAAAAAAACCCCCAGGGGGATTAGAGTAGGGGGAAGAAATTTTGGTAAATTTTCCGGGTATTTGTTACCCAAATTTTAAAATCTTTAGAGCTATTGAGAGTACCCGAACGAAACGAGATTTTTAAAATGCAAGCTTAACGACGACTTTCCCAATTAAAATTCAAGATACCCCAAGGAAATTTAATTAAATGGACCGCGATGAAATATTAGTATTTTACTGATTTAAAAAAAAAAATAGCTTTCATTGAGTATAGACGGGTGCCGTTTCCTTCCATAGAAAAGGGCAAAACCCAAAAATCATAAGCCAATTTCACCCAAAAAAACTTTTTTTAACTGCATCATGAAGACTGGTGACAATTTTTTATTGGAATAGTTTAAAGCCCTTTTTTAACTACCAACCTGCACACACACCGTGGTTCTGGATAGGTCTATTGTTTGCTAAAATTTAAAGACCCAACCAGAAGAAAAATTTTTTCATTCGTCAAGGGATCCCAAAGTTCTGATCATTACGGGATAATGCCCAAATCTTCCGACCTTTTTCTAAACCCTTCAAAACATTTGACACCAGATCTTCAAAAAAATGGGACGGGCACACCCTTTTTTTTGAAGTACTCCAGATGTATTGAAAAGGGTTTTTCAAACGTTTCCCAAGAAAAAGGGGAACCATAGGCAAATCCTTAAAAAGTTAACAAGAAAAACAAACTATTATGGGGAATTCTTCAATGACACCACTCTCGTTTAGGACTCCCTCCGGAGCAACCGTTCCCTTGTAGAAAATGATCCCCTTAACTTTCGCAAAACCCCCAAGTTAAAATCAAATTCTGAACAAAATGGGTGGGTTGTTTAAAAACCATTCCCATACTCGTCCCGGTGAAAAAAATACTGGGAAATCGCCATAAGTTTCGGCTATTTATTTTAAGCTTGTACTTCACCCGCAACCCGTCGTAGACATCACTTTATTTTTTAAACTGTTACAAATGTTTTCAAAAAGGGCTTTAATCTTTTTTTCGTTGCTTAAACACTTCCGAACGAAAGAGTCAATGGTTGGCAGGATGCTTTTCAAATAGTTCCAAGTTTCTTGCTGAAAGATAATTTGGCGAGGATGATAACCGATCGGGGGCAGCGTCTCGGTGATGATGATGGCACTTTTGTCGTAGAACTGATTAAACTGAAGAGCCATGCCAACTGAACCGAGTAAAACAGGAGGTCTAGCGATACCCGTTCGGAAGAATTCGTCGATTTCATGACGATTGCTCACGAGTTCAAACCATTCAGCAGGTAGTAAATGGACACCGTTCTGCGGAGGGTTGTGTTTGAGAAGCTTAATACACGTTGTAAAGTTCTCGTTGATTTCATGAGCGATAATAATTTGCTTGCTGGCGTTACTAGTCAAACAAAAACTGGAATTCACTACCGTTTTTAAAGGTAAAAACCCTGGGAGTTTTTTTAGGTTGTACTGGGGGGCTTGTGGTGCTGACATTTTGGAAGGCTCGAAAATTATGATAAAAAAATATTAAACACACGATGAGAAGTGTCTTGGGAGAAAGAATATAATGAAAAAAAAAGAACAGGGTCAGGAACACAAGTGTTATCACTTTCAGATTAACCATATGCTAAGGATGAAGAACCGGTTGTCACGATACATCCGCACAAAATAGCTGATCAGAAGGGAATGAAGGGACAGCGCAACCTCTTCCAACAGACCACCGTAGGAAAAAAACCGGTTCTCCCCACCACTGCGTATCGCTAGTACAGGAAGCTGCCGCAACGGGCGACGCAACAGAGTAAGACTTAACATGTTCTAACCTGTCTGTCCCATCTTTTCTTAGAAACGACGACGTCCACACCCCTGGGATTTAGAAGAATGATTTGATTTTTTATACTTCACGCTTTTAAACAGCCTATGATACAATTGTGTGACAATTTTGTCATTATTATGAGGATCTCCAGAAAATATTTTTAAAAATTCTCCCATGGATCTACCTCTGGCTCTAAAGTACAAGAAAACTAAACAATACTGCCCGCAAACGATAGTATTGTAGCTTTGCAATCCCACAGGGCTATGGATCCACTTCCGACAGGCAGTTTTCAGAAATTGTTTATGAAAATCTATTTGAGGTGGGAAACCGTAACTGTCAAAAAATTCGCCGTTTCTATATTTATCTATGAAAATTGCAATCCAGTGAGATCCAGGTTTTGTATCAGGGTCCGTATTTATTATGATGCCACATGGAGTTGAGAGTGTGCGAGGCAATCTGTTAGCAGCGTACACTTTGGTGTTTACACGTAAAATTTTGAGGGCGGTTTCGAGTTGAAGGGAATTCATATTCACTGTTTATCTAAGCACCGTAATCGGCACTTACGGAGCGACTCTGATCAATTTCAATAACGTTATCAAATTCAGCATAAGTGACTACCGTCACGGGCTCAGCTAAGGCGTCTTTGAAACGCAGTTCAAATCTTAAACTACCTTGACGAACCAATGACCAATGAGATTTGATGTGAGCCTCTAAATCCGGGGTGAAGTCAATAGCAAACAGAGTGTAACCTTTATCGTACTCGTCACGAGCAATATGATTACCAGAGTTCGAATAGTTGATACCGGTACCCGAAAATACTGTACGGTAGGCTCTTATAAAGTCGCCGGTTTCAAAATCAGGAGTTAAGATTTTTCCAGGAATTTGCTGACCGTCTACGTGGATGGCTGCATAATTTAATTTGAAATGTTGGAAATTAAAAGGGTTCGTGCCTATTGTACCGGTGAAAGCAGTATTTGAAACCATCCCCAATATTATACGCGTAGGTAATTGACCATTAAATACATTGTCCAAGGAAGCACTATGCACCCCAGCAGATATAGTATTTGTTTTCACATCTGCTCTGGTGATGGGATATTTTGCCGTTTCATTCGCGAGACCAGAGGCGTGAGCTAGTTTTACACTAGGAGCAACATTTGTGCGTCTTACCCACAGATTAGCTTCCAAAATACTAACTTTATAACCTTCATTACCCATCAGGTGAAACGCTGAACGAGATCTAACTAGCTTCAATTTTAACTCCACGCCATTCAGTAAAAATTTTTCCTGGTTGAAAATGTCTGAATGAATGTGACCTTCCATAGAAACGATTTTACTTCGCTTTGTAAATCCAGATCTTTTCGTCAGGCCTGCGTTGTTTTCAAGTTCCATGTGGCCTGGACTATCCCGATACCACAAAACACTAGTCAGATGAGAGTCTTTGGCCTCGGGACCGTAAGTCAGCAAATTTTCAATGTAGGCTCTGTAAGGATACGCATTGCTAGACGGTGAAACTAGTTTCTGATTTAGATAAACATCCACTTGACTGAATAAAGAATGCATCCAATTGTTTACAGGGCCTATCCTTTCATCATCAGCAGCCGCCATGGCGGTTCCATCGGCTTTAACAATTTTTGCTTTTATTTCTAGGTACGTTTGTGACAAGTCTATGTATTCATCACCTTGGCCAGGAACGATAAACTCAATAGGCGCATCCTCAGCTAACGACGAAATAGGCTTATATTGTACATCATAACCATTTTCTACATGAGTTTGGGTCGGAGGCAGAGAAAAAATGTCCAATTCCGATTTACTGCAATCGCAGCTACTAGCGTGCACGAACGACATGATAACTAACCGAAAATATCCGAACTGTTTTTACTTCTAGTTTTTTTGCGCGTATTCCTTTTCTTTGTTTTACGTTTTACTGTTTTACGTTTTTTAGTTTTGCGAACCGGTTTGCGCGAATTTTTTCGTCTTTTGTTTTTTTTCTTGCGCGACGTCTTTCTCTTCTGAGAGCTAGGCTTGGACTGGATAGATTTCCGTTGTCTTTTGGTCTTATAGACCCTTCCTCTGCCTAGAAGAGTGTCAACGGCTTTTCTCTTCAAGTTACCCTTGGCTTCATCCATCCGATTATTAAAAGCACTCCTTGCAGGAACATCATTGTCAAGGTCGTCCAGGAAATTATAACCAGAATGGAATAATTCTTTACCAATCACTCGCGCGCCTTTTTTAACAATAGGCATTGCTGCACGAAAAAGACCTTTCAAAAATGTACCGATCCCGTGACCCCTCTGATTGGGGGAGCCCCTGTACACTGTTATCATACCGCCGCCGCCATTTTGATACTGATAATAATTCATTTTTATTTATTTTCTTCAGAACAGTAAATTACGAGACCTTACGAAAATGAAGTTTCACGTTCAGACTCCCGCTCATGAATGGGATACTTTCGCCCAAGTCGTCTCTTATATCGATTTCTAATTGCTGAAATTCTCCTCTCAAAACCGGAGTGTAATGAGGATGCGTGAAAATATTTACAACTTGACTTCCATCCTTGAGGTTACCATTGTTTTCAATATTCACAATACGTAATAAAGGAGCTACAACGTCACCAACGTGCTGGGGTTCAACTATGTCACAATAAATGTACATTTGTGTGGGGAAATTGGCGTCAATGTCGACTTTCTTCGTTGCTTCTGTGTCTCCAGAGAAAACTTCCGGTTCGTCAAAGTTAAGAATACGTCGCAAAGAATCACTGAATTTTAATCTGACCACGTTATTTCCTTTAGCTTGCACTTGCGCTCGAGATTTGTCATTCACGAAAATGTTGGCAAACTTAGACAAATCTTTATTACTATTGAGTGTATCTACCAATCCTTTAACAGTTTCAAATTTTCCCCCAGGGAAATTTAAAAATTTCCAAGCACTTTCTTCAACCACCTCCTTAATGCTAGTAGCGCCAGGTGTAGGGGGCAAAGCATATTCGATTCCGGTGTAAAAGTCTTTAGAAGTAATTGTATAAAAGCTCCGTGGATAATGAATTTCAACTAGGCCAACCTCCCAATCACCTTGGAGCGTAATACGCTTAGACAGTTGAGTTTTGAATTGACTAATTTTGTTGTCAGGAAATATTTGCATTGAAGAATTTGATGGCAATGTGAGATAAAAATGATTACTCATTTTAAACTAATTAATTCTGAAGCGGGAATCCAAGAGTTGAAGCTAGGAGCATAACCTTTCCAACTGACGAGTAATTCTTTAATGCCTCTTTTCTTTCTACGACTTAGTATTTTATCTATTTTGTAGGTTTTGTCTCTGCTTACAATAATCGGTTGCAATTCTGGCTCATAAAAAAGTCCATCAATTTTCTCTCCATTGAGATCCTCCAACTCGTAGACGGGGTTAGGTCTCTTCACAACTTTAATAATTTTAAAAATTTCCTCAGTGTAATATGTCTCATACCCTTTTTCGAACATGGATTTTTTTCGGGAAATTCTAACATACGCCCCCACCTTGAGTTTAGGCTTTACTATGGGCTGCTTACCACTGTACACCCTTTTCCATACGCTGAGTACGTTAGAGTCATTAACATCGCTTGGTCTCATTTTGATGGTCGTATGAACAGCATTGTTGTAAGCGTCAACCAGGTTCTGAAGCACATCAATATACTTATACGTGTTTTTAAACGTCAGATAGCGCCACATACGATTTTTAAGTGTCCTATTGAATCTCTCAACGACAGCAGCTTTAACGTCAGGATTTTTCGTGGTATAAAAATTTATATCTTGTTCTTTATAAAAGTTAATCATCTCTTTCCCTGTAAATTCCGACCCTTTATCTGATTGCAAATTGTAGCACTTGCGACCCGTAGCAAAGATACTTTCGAACGCTTGTTTGATACTGGAATTATGTTTAGTTTTAAGAGCTCTAGCCCAAGCATACCTGCTGAAAATATCAATCACTGTCATGATATAGTTGTAATTATCATTGAATTTACTTAAAGTCCTCATGTCACACAAATCCACCTGCCATTGCTGATCCGGAAGATCCACGTAGTATTTGTTGCGAGGAAATTTTTTCTTTGCTAATTTATGTAGAGTGTAAGTATCCTTAGAGTTCCTATATTTAGAGAGTTAAGACAAGAGAAACCATGGGCGCCGCCATTGGATGCGATTTTGCACATTTGTTTACATTCTGAGGGCCGTTGTTGTGTTTTTGTCTACTGCAAAGATTACAGTGCCGCTGAGTTTCTAACGATGTAATCTTTTACTGCTTTTGTGGATCGACATCCATTTACGCTTTGAAAGGTTCTTTTGGGATTTATAGACATTCTTGAGGCGTTTCATGATTAAAATTTACAGATTCGTCGATAATTAACTCTTTATCCGTAAAATACCGTTGGTAAACAACTGCGATTGTAAACAACAGAGCAAAATCGCATCCAATGGCGGCATCCGTAGAGCCTAAAACTCATCGACCAATCAGAAGTTGACTACCCTCTTGTCTTAACTCTCTAAATATAGGAACTCTAAGTATCCTGAGCCAGCAACCAATTCCTAGCGTCTTTGGTAGGAATATTGGCAGCCCTTGCTAAATTGGCAATGCTGGAAAAACTGCCAGGGTTGGAGGGATCGTAATAAATTGTATCCATTATCTGACTTTCAAAAATTAAAAGATTCCCAGTTCAATTTTCGTCCTGAAATTTTTGGTATTGCACCAGTCCTACTAGAAACAGGGGTATCGAACGAGTAACTTTCAAATTCTGGTAAATTCTTCTTATTTTTACCAGATTTTATTGAGGCCTGCGGCCATAGAGTGTCTGTAGTATGTGAGCGATTGGAGGCAAACTCACGAATGATCTTCCAACGGTCTGGATTACCTATAAGTTCCTGAGCTACGTTCACTCGAGCTAGAACCTTATAAAATTCTTGCCAACCTTCTGGTATACCGACTGTTTTACGGTTCCGCAACGCGTCGTTCAATAAATCAGCAACATGAGCATTTGGAATTTCCTTGTTATCAATGGTTATTCTACCATCTTCAGAGAAACTAAAAAAATTACTCCTTTTTAATGCTCCAAGCAATGCAATTGCTTTAGGATGATATGAACGAGGAACAGTTTCCAAAACATTTGCTGTAGCGGGGGAGGCTACAGGCACATGACGCCGTAATAAATGTTCAGGCCAACGTCTTGGCGCCAACGCATCGTGCTCAAGAGGGTCTTGGTTTTGATTGTTAGGTCTTTCCTCGGGCTCGATACTATCGATAGTAAAAGATAAGGGTTTGCGTCTTTCTTCCGCATATCTTAGACAGCGCTGTAAAATTTGTTGATACCTCGCCCATTTTTCATAATCATCCAAATTAGGGTCCTTAAGAATTTCAGACATTTCAGTATGTAAAGCTTCTAACGGGCTAGTGCTGGGAGCCGGTTGTTGTTGGAGTCTATTAAGTGTTTCTGATGGAACGAGAACCATCTTTTTAGCGTGCATCATTGTTGGAAACTAATTAAGAACTGAACTTAAAACTGCAGATAAGACGGGGCCCAAAAGTAAAGGTATAAAATTTCCACCTTTCTGGATTAAAATTTTTTTCTTTTTTTTCCAGCCACCCTTTTTTAAGACTAAATTACGTAACAACCGCTTGTAAGGAGATAACTTTTTCCTCTGGCCTGTATTCACAGGAACTTTCCCTTTTAAAACATTCAGAGCACACCCACACAAACACTGCACTAAGTCTTTATCTGCTGTTTTTAAGAAAGCAACTCTCTGCTTCGGTTTAAATTTTACAAGTGCCTTAAGCAAATTGGCATTGTTCAACACTTCACGTACCATGACAGTTTGTTTCAAACTTTTTTACAAGTTTTTCGTGTGAGAGCAAAAAAATAATCAGTTGTTTCCTTTAACACCAACTGTGAAAGACTGTCTGTTATATTTTCAGACTAACTGTATTTATTAGCAAAATCATTGTCGTGGAACATACACTATTGTACCCCCGTCCCCCGGAAAAATGTTCGTTCTGAACCTAAAATTTTCTGGTGTTGACTGTTTTAAGTCAATCAGTAAATACCCGTGAGGTTTTTCAGTAGCATCTGCAAATGTCTCAACTAAAAATTTACTATTTTGGGGGCACATTTGTTGTGCAAGATGTCTAATTTGTGCTTTATCTCTTGGATTTTTAAATAATACTAGATAGTGACTGTTTAAACTTATATCCCTTGAATTTTTACCCTTATAGAAGATGTTTTGCGTTATGAAAAACACAGAAATATTGCGATGATGACACCCTTTTGTGAAGAGATCAATAATAACGGAGCTATTTGCAGCTTCTCTCATTAAGTCGTCAATAATTATAAGTCTCGGTTTATCAGAGTCAAACTCTGTTTCAGGCAAACCGTGAATAAATTGTACACCATTAATAGTTAGGTTAGGCTGCCACATGGAATAATGCCATAATATTTCGCTAAATTTAGTATCACAAATCTGACTGATGTTTTTTATAAAATTAACGACAAAATAAGATTTACCACACCCCGAAGGCCCCGCTATTATTGCAGAAAAAGGATGTTTCCACTCAGGATTCATGATTAAAACTGATGAATTTTACATCAGTGTTGGGATACTTAAAGGAAGAAATATTAAAAATAAGTAAAAAATGAGAGATGTATGGTTTTCATTTTTTCTTTTTTTAATTTTTGAAAATATTTACAACAAAAAAAACACAAAGTTATTTACATTTTTTTGTTTCATTTTTTTCTGGTTTTTTTTTCATTTTTTTTTTTTTTTGAAATTATTGACAACAAAAAACACAAAAGTTATTGACACCTTTTTTCCATTTTTGAATTTGAATTTTCAAAAACATTTACAACAAAAAACACAAAAGTTATTGACATCTTTTTTCCATTTTTGAATTTGAATTTTCAAAAACATTTACAACAAAAAAACCACAAATTTATTTACATTTTTTTCTAATTTTTTCAATTTTAACTTTTTATTTTCGAAAACATTTACAAAAAAAAAAGACACAAAGTTATTTAAATTTTTTTCAACTTAATTTTTTAATTTTTGAAAATATTCTTGACAGAAAGTTATCTAAATTTTGTAATCTTAATTTTTTCAATTTTTGAAAATATTTACAGCAATGACAAATTTTTTTTTTTTTTATTTTTTTTTTAAATTTCTGAATTTTTGCAAACTGTCAAAGATGTTTTTATAAAATGTACATAACTTTTTTACACAATGAGACAACACAAGACAACAATAGGTATTTACAATCATGAGATGTGATAGGAGGAGAAGCTGAGAGGTTACCCTACGCTAGACGAGGCCTTTTTGTTCCATAAGGCAGAGTATCGTAAGATCCCTCCAATCGACGTCTTTTAGTGTAGACGACCCTGTACACTTTATTTTGCGGCATCGTCACAATTTTCCATTGTGGCCTTCTTACAATTTTATGAGGGATAGGAACAACAACAGGGGCAGATTCATTTAGAACAGCTTGCTTGATTGTGTTAAAGTTCACAATTTGAGAGGCACGATAGTTCAAAGATATACCTCGCACTTTGAAACTGTTTTTTTATTATTCCTATCCCCCTTTACAGCCACCTCATACCCACAGTTTTTCGGCCCCCCACTGACAAAAGTTGAAATGAAAGAGCCCTCTCCATAAGCTGTCAACTCATCAGTGAGATCCCCAAGGTAATCTCCTAAAGGTAACAATGCTTCATGAGGCATTCTAGTATAAATAATCGAGTCAGTATCAAAGTAAATTACCCTTTTTTTTAATTTTTCAAGATATGTATACAGTTTTAAACGGGCTTGTGCCGTAACGAACGCAGCTATAACAACATTTGTTTTTCTATTGGGTATAATAGTTTCTTCCGTAGCTTTACTATTAATTAACATTAAACTGTCTGTAAGAGGGTGAAAACTTTGGACGTCGATTGAAGGGTCGGCGAATACAGCAGATATTTGATCAGGATCTGTAAATAATTTTGATTCTACGAAATTGTCCCTTTGACCCCATTTTCCCCAAAACGAATTCAATAGTAATTTGGCTATAGCCCTAAATCCTGGATTAGCCTCAATTTTTTCACGATCCAACAAAATGTCTTCTCGCATATGATAATCATTTATGTATTTTGATTTTTCCTCATCAGTGGTGCACCACTCGGGCCACCCGCTAGCCTCCTGTTTCAATTTCAAAAATTTATTTACGTAAGACACAAAAAGACCCCCCTTTTTAGTACGCCTGTTAAATTTTGTGGTGTTGTAGTCCCAAATTTCATGCACTTTTACAATTTTATACCCTAGCTCCTCTGCCTTATGGACCTCCAAGGAGACCCATGTCCCCGTAAGGCAGCGTTCCTCATCTGTGTGCGTACAAAACTCTTGTATGCATGCCTCTGCACAAGTGCGACAGAGAGGGAAAAGAAGTTTTCCGCCACTACGGTATGGCAACACCGGATGGTATAATGAGTCAGGAGGCAAAATCGTACACTTGATGAGACCCTTAACCATACTTATATTTTTACCTACACACTCAGCCCCATAAAGAACCCTTTTAGGGTGACCCCATGGAAATTCCCCGTATTTGCATATGGAAGGATAGAGAGAACAAACATCTACATATTGGATTGTTTCATTCAATTTTTCATCTGTTTGATGGAATAGTTTGGTAGCATTTGTCCTGCCTCCAAAAAATCCATCTTTAGGATCTAGTCTAGAGACTAGGTAGTCTGCTTGAGCGTTATTACAGAAAGCTTTGATGGTATCGTCCGTATTTTTTAATCTCTCCCATTCACATTCCCACATGGTTTCTAGTGAGTAAAGGGGTCTTCCATGGGCATCTTTCACTGCTAAAATAGCCTCCTGCTTACTAAGGGTGCGTTGATAGCGTAAGTTAAGGGTCTCATCAGGGGCATTTCCTATCGGCTTGTCACGCCCGTCCCTCCTACATTTTTCACAACCATGATAAAAACATCCGTGGAATTCCAAAATTAGTTTTGCCTCCCGAACGTAGCCGTCAACTTTACACCGTAAACCCTCCGGCCTAATTTCCCTACCGTTGCCAGCATGCCTCACATTTAAATTACGTGAGTGTGCCACCCAATCGAGCCATAAGAGGGCTGTAATGCTTTGATTGTCCCCTCGCCTATACCCAGACTTGGGGATTATTGAGATTGATTTAGGTGTATAGAAAAGTTTTAAATAGGTTTTCATGCACGCTGCAGCGATCGTGACGCACTCGCGAAATGGGTCTACGGTGGTCTCTTTGACAAACAAATCCCTAAATTTTAAACAAGCTTTTGCGAGAATTTCCACGTCAAGCTTACAATAGAACTCTAGTTCATGGTCAAAATCAAAAATATAGTTTTCGGCTACTTTCTCATTATACCATCTGAGGAACGCTTGTCTACCTGAATCAGACATGTCCGCCGGTGTGAACATGTCCATAGAAGGCATGGGTCCTACGTAGCCTTCATTTTCAGGTCTATTGAACAAATGTGGGAAGTATCCTTTGTTCAATTCACCCTCACCGATACTCATCATTTTAGGTAATTTGGAAAGAGGCGCACACAGGAAATTTAGAGAATCAATGAACGTCAGATTTCCGAACTTAAGGCGTAAAAGTTTCGCACCGTTAGAAATTATGTCCGGAGTCCAACCCTCTTCGATCGCTAAATTTCTAAGTATAAAATGGAAATCATAGCCTGACCCATAGTGTGCAATGCAAGTGATACTCTGAAAATGTTGTTCGGGGTGCCGAAGATGTGTCACGAATTTTTTTACACAATCAGTTCCTCGAAAAACATTTTCGCGAGTACCACAGGTATTACACCTATGTAGCTCATCTATGTGGAGACATTTATTGCAGTATTGCCTCGACACACACAAATTTGCCTCATGTAAAAATTCATTCGGTTTTTCTGTTGGTGTGCTTTGACGACATTCTAAATCATAAAAAACAAACATAAATCCTCTTTTAGAAGGGTTAGGTTTGTCCATTATTTTACGGACGTAACAAAGATGTCCTCCCTCTACGAATTTTTGGCAAATACTGCAAAAAATCTCTCCACATTTATGCGACTCTTTCCGTTTAACTGTGCTGTACACCTTAAGGCAACTGGGGCATTTTTTTACTGCGTCGCACACAGTTTTTGTGCCAGTTAATATCTCCAAATGATTAAGGAAACACTCATTATTGAGGAACCATCTATGACAGTTAATGCAGAATCGGCCTCTACCAATATTCTGACACTTAGGCTGTGCACAACATTGTGGGCATGCAAGCATGCATCTATGCACCACGTGAGTACTATATGGTATTTTGCAGATTCTACAATAATTTTTTCGGAGTAGACCTTTCAAATTAGTGATCGTTACAAAATGGCCGTCTTCGTAAAAAATGTCTATATATCGCCGTGGATGAGTATCGGTGGGTGGTGGCCCTTCAAATAAAACACCCGTCCCTCGTCTATCGTCGAATACCGTCAGTGTGTAATCAGGCAATACGTCTTGAAAATATCGTAGATCATCAATACAGCCGCCAAATTCTAGGTTAACCCCCGCTCTATCACATAAGGCTAACGCTAATCGTTCTTGTTCTTCGTTTCCTTTTCTGCTGAGTCGTTGATACTCTAACATTTCTTGAGGGCTGTCGTTGCGGTGGGAATGAGCTTTACCCACAACAATGGCTCGAGCTAAACAGAGCCCATCATTGTTGGTTATATTGATAATAGCTTTTTTATTATCCACGAATTTAGTGTGACTCATTGTCAGAGTTACACCTGAAGGTATTCTACCATATCCTACCGTAGACCTTTTAAGACAAAATGTTATCCTTAATGGGCCTCCAAAGAAAAACTCTTCATTTGAGTTCAATACTTTTTCTAACCTTTCAAAAATTACTTCTGGCGTAAGCTGGTCTCCTCTGCGAGGATGAATGAAAAGAGGAGGATGCGGGTTAGAGTGACTAAAAATTTCAAGTTGCACTTTGTCTTGAGGCCGTGCCTTCGTTTTATTTAGACAATATTGTAGTACTTGTGCCAGAGTATTTTGTAGCCAAGGACCATACGTCTCAACAGACGGTTGCGTTGGAGGATCATCAAGGATAATATTTATGTTTAAAGCGTCTACTTTTAAATGGGGGTACTCCCTCGCTTCTTCTCCTAGCACCCTAAAATTTAAATGAGAACTTAGACTAATATTACCACTAGACGCTGACTGCCGGTGCTGTAGTGGAGTCTGTACAGACTGCTGTGATGGAGGCGATGGCGGCGCTGGCGGCGATGGCGGCGATGGTGGCGCTGGAAGTTCAATCGATGGAGGTGACCTACGAGACATTCTGCTAAATGGCGTATCCTGAGAGGTCGAAGGGTTGCCTGCACCGTGCATAAGCAAATAGCGCTTCTTCGGTGGTAGAACCCTCAGTGTAGTGGGAGAGTCAGCCGTTCTTGCGGGGAGCTGAGGATAAGACGCCTCGTGTCTAGATTGATCATTTTGAATCTACGGCATTCAGAAAAAATACACTTTATCAATATGATTGCACGTATAAAATAATACACGATATAAAAGTCAAGTTAATGAAGTTTTAATTCTCATTCTATCATCTCTCTCTCTCAATTTTTCAAATTTTTAATATTTTTAATTTTTTATTTCACGATTATTTTCGTAAAAGTGTTGCATCAACTATACGTGAGACTCTTTTAAGTGTTTAAGCCTAAAATGACTTTAAACATTTCTCTAATAATAAAAATCATGAAAAATAATAAATAGAGGGATTTTTGATTCTTCGTTTAAGAGTAAAACTGAATACAATAAATTACTCATTTTAATTCAATTTTCCGTAAAATTTTTTCCTGAAATGTAAAACTTAGACGTTAGGTTATGTTATGTTAGGTTAGGTTAGGTTAGGTCAGGTTAGGTTAGGTTAGGTTAGGTTAGGTTAGGCTAGGTTTTTTTTGTAAATTTATACTTACTGGGTCATGTTCCGCTGATTGCGACACTGCTAAGCAGGCATTTGTTGTTAACTCGTTTTCTGTCAACGGCATTACTGCTAACCAATCGTTTAGCTCAGAATCATCTTCCCAAAATTGCGAATTGTTTGCAGAGTCTAGTATAGGCTCTTCCTCCATCTATAACAATCATACAATACGTATCACTTATAATGCTCATAAACCCCCCCCCCCCCCCCGAAATTATGAAAGTGGAACCTTTTTCACAGTACCACTGATACCTAGTTTATAAAAAATTATTGCTGATGCATAAAAAACTTGAACTCCATTCAACAAATCATATTATGATAGTTTTTTTACTGTTTTAGACGCTCACAAGTATCAACATTTTGATTGAACTTCCGTTTTCCAATTATTAGTCTTGACTCTGTGGCTCATGGCGACTTGAATTTGGCAACAATGTTTATTTTCATTAACTCAATGTAACTAATACTTGCGATATTCCTAAAGTTCGAAAATTTTTTTCAAGAATAAGTAAATTGATACTATTGATATGATTTTAAAAATTCATTTTTGGACTATAAATATTTCAAAATTTGCAAAATAAAGGGATGGAAGAACTCGAACAATCTAAAATTCTACTAATAAAAAGTTTTTAATGGAGCCAGAAATGGAGTCTTAAAAGAATGACTCAAGCTTCTAGATTAAAAAGGGTAAAAAA
This sequence comes from Trialeurodes vaporariorum, assembly GCA_011764245.1. Lineage (NCBI taxonomy): Eukaryota > Metazoa > Arthropoda > Insecta > Hemiptera > Aleyrodidae > Trialeurodes > Trialeurodes vaporariorum. The sequence goes on along the minus strand of VMOF01000013.1, from coordinate 46,125,370 downwards.
GTCAGTCAGATTTATCAAAAGGAGTTAAACGGTGCAGTTCTGGAGTGAAATTATTTTAAAAACTATAGATGATCTTTATGAAAAAAAATTTTAAAGCTAAACTTTATTATTGAAAATTTGGAAAAAATAGAGATCAGAACATGTGAAGGTTAAGCGTTGTAACAATTCAAGTGATAACTTGATAAATAAACCTATTTCCTTCATTAAATTTCTATGATAAAACTTTTATTCTGTTGTAATATATCGTAAATTATTAAAGTAAGTTCTGAGTAAAATTCATAAGTTTTAAATTAGCAAGTAAGGTTTGTTGCGTTTTATTTATTGTCATAGTTTGAGTATTGATTTGTGAAATTGTAATTTTATAAATTTTCAATCTGTTCATTACTTACTTAAATTCGGATCTTATCTAAGAAATTACAAACAACTTTAAAAATGAAAAAAAGAGAAATTATGTAAAATACATTGGGAATAAAACTTAAAAGAATGTAGAAATTAATTAAACAATAATTCAACTTAAATCAAGTATCAATGATATTCAATTTTGCATTTCAATAATTTTGAATATGATATAATAGGTTAATTAGGGCATGATTATCTGACTTCTTTTGATAGCAAGTGTTTAATGTTTAAGTTTAATTATGAAAAAAGTAGCTAAGTTCAGTTCACATATTCATGCTAAAAGTTCGTCATGCCATCATGCATTACAACCTTATTGTCTTGTTTATCAGCTTAAAGTTATGCTCCCCCAACTAACTTCTTACCTCCACTACCACTCGACCTTCTCCCCCTCCCCCTAGCTCCTCTTACGGACTCCCCTCATCCCCTCCTAATTCGCTCCCATTATTCGTGCGTCTCCTCTACCCTCTACCCTATCCACTCATCCCTCTCTCCATTCCCCGATTCTAGCGCCCATCAGACCCCCCCTTCCACCCTCACTTAATTTGACCTAGACCGATCTTTGGCGCCCCATTACACTCTCCCCAATTTTTTCGAGCAGTCTTATCGAGCCCTCGTCCCCACCCTCTAGTCATAACTTAACGTGATATGCTCCCTAATTAATTTCCGCTTTGACTAAATTTAAGGACCTGTTAAAATCCAGAATTTCAGTTAATAGTCCTTATCGGCTCTAATTAAAACACAGCATTATCACTATTAATTAATTTTCTATGACAATTATCCGTAACAGTATTTACATTTTAATGGTCCAGTAAATTGATAATAGATTAAGAAATTATTGATAATTTTAATGAATGTAGTGACAATTTTATCCTACCAATTGAAATTTTAAAGCTATGGTAAGTAAAATACGAAAATATAAGAGTTTATTTTCATTTAATTCAATTGAAGTGTAGATGTACAAGATTAAATAGACAAAAAAAAGATTAAATAAATTAAATAAGTAGTTACAATAAACTATAGAGTTAATAGTTAGCAAAATTCTACTTGAAACTTAAATCGAATTTAGAAATAAAAAAGAGTTTAAAAAGAATAAGATAGTAAAAAATCTTATGATAATGTAAAAATACTTTCTTACAACAGACAAACCAAAAAGTGAAATCTAATTGTTACATAAAGTAACAAAGTTTTAACTCAGAAGTACACTTTTGATAATTAAATCAAGAAATTTAAATCGAAATCTTACAAACATAAATTTAAACTACAATGACTTTAAACGTCACTTATGAAAGGATCAATTTCAACCATCAATTTAAAACTATTAAAAGGACTCTAAGATCTAATAGAACGCATAAGTACTTTACAACCTGTAACACTAAACCCTTAGTAAATCCTATCTAAATTAATCAATACGACTTATAACATTAAACCATGTTGAAAATAGAACATTAATTTAAAAATAAATGTAAAACCAGAATGTAGTAAGAATAACGTTGAATTAAACTACAACTCGTTAACTAATTATTAACTTATTAAACTTCTATGTGTCAAATCGTAACAATTTTAAGATCAATGTTCGATTGTTAAAACTTGAAGTGAAAGAGGTGGATATGGATGAAGGCACTTGTTAATGTGTGAGAACTGTAAATTAACTAGAGATAAGAGTCTGCAACGTTAAAATGCATGTCAACTGACGATTGGAGTCAGATCAGCAAGTTAAAACGTTAAGTTCGCAAGATTAGAGAATTTTGCGACGTTGTAGAATCATATCTTGTAAACGTATCTAGAGCTTTGCTGGACATTTATAGTAGGAGGATTCAATACGGTTAAAGTTTTGAAGCTAATTGTAATTGTCTAGTGTAGGAAGGTTTAAAGTGAAGTCGAAGAATATTATATAGAAAATATTACAAATGAAAGGTTAAGCATGTAAGAAACTAGAAAGGAACCAGTTAAAACTAGTGAAACTTGTACTGCACTAGTAAAATACGAAATGAACGACAGAATAGCTGTCAGAAGGGAAAATGACACAACCGAACAACCACCTAGAAGAAAACGGTTTACTTACTTATCGCTAGACACTGCGATCGACGTAGAACGCAGAAGTTAGAACTTACACATTTTTAACCTTCTGATCAACGTCAAACACACTATCATACCCACGATTAATTTGACTTATTATACTTAATCAATTGTATTTTTTAAGCATTCTTCAAATAATTTCGAAATTATTAATTCCATGATCATCGTCTATTACATGTCATAATGGCCAATAAAATTAGTATGACTGCAATACTTAACGCAGACATTGTCAGGATATTGAGGATGATTGACATTACATACACGTTAATTACGAATATTTCGATGCAAGGGATCTAATTTGATCCTAAGGCGAGGAGCTTCATTTTGTTTAATAACTTCGTAATTAGGTGTGATTCATTACTGTATCAAATTAGGTCGACAGCAACTGAATTACATCGGATTAAAGTAACCCAGGGTGAATTATGTTCGACAAAATACGGGTCATGTGTGGTAATGATTGAGCAGTCAAATTATGTAAACGTAGATTAAATTACGATAAGTACACAGAGTTGAAAGCTATATTATACCTATGACCGACAATGATTAGTCCAATATTACCGATAAGTCTAAGCCAGGTAAGCACTATCAGACTGTATCACATTTCTACCATTGAGTGATGGGATAATCGTATTTAGCACAGTAGAACGTTTCCACACTGCCAGAACGATTCGATTACATCCGTATACCGAAATATAGACTTAAATCTTTAAAGCTAGAATTCGTCTATTTATGATTAACTCACAGTTGAAATATTTAATCGTTAATCAAGTATTTATGACCTTGAGATTAAGTTTTATGCCACCTTTAAATCATTGATGCAATTCGCTCCAAGAAATTTATATTCATGGATGCATTAGAATGTTTCTGTTTGAGCATCTGACTATAAAATGCCTTCATGTAACAGCTCGTCACCAGGACAGTCTCTTATCTTCTAGGCTATCACACTAAATCTGTTTACACAGTTGACGAACTAATCAAAACTTAATATGGATACTCGTCAGTTAAAATGTTCTTTTAAATTTGACTATGCAAAAATCTCACATTGAACTTTCCCCGAATATGACCCAGAAATGTATTTCTTTTCCATTTTAGCTAGTTGGAGTTTGACAAGTTCAACTTTTGGAGCGAACTCAGCATTTTCGTGCTTTGATCATCTGCTTTTTCTAGGCTTATTTGAGCTTAGGTACTTCACTTGAATAATGTCTTTAGGTATCTATTCCTTGCTTAATGCACGTCATTCTCATGTTCGGTATCATTTATGCAAGTATTCCTTGGCAAATCTGTAAAGATATTAGCTAACAGGCCGTTTTGCAGCTTTCATTCCACATGACTTTGTCGAAACGATAAATGACCGATTGTCGAGCCTTCCGGATCGACGCTATACTACCGTAAATTTTTAAGTTTTTTCGTAGCTAATATTACCTATCTTCCGATACAGTTTCAACTATATTGCCTTCGCATTTATTCGACATTTTTAATCCTGCACGAACTTGTAATTCGAATAAGTGACGTTTATATGGTTGAAGTTTTACAACCATTCATTCCTGCTAAAGTGATCCGGTTTCCAAGTTAAGTCTGAACTTCATTGAAGCTGCTCCTATGTGTACTTGCAACATTCTATGTCCACTTGTTTCGAGTAAACCATTCAAATTCATGTTTTCAAAGCTATCTCAGCTTGTTTTATTCGAATTTTATCTAATATTGCCATCTGTACATGTACAATACGCAGATTTCATTAAAATTTACAGCATTTTTCTCAATATCAGTACTCCGAACTCAAATTAGATCTGCCGAACGTTTAATCTAACCCTACTGTAATCAACTCACTGCCAAGTTGTAAACGATTTTTGTAATGTGAATATAATCGTGTAGACTTCATAAGATTTCGAACAGATTAGTTTAAATACTTTCTTATCTATTTCATTGCTGTTTCAATTAAAAGTGGTTAAAATTTAATTTATAATCAACAATCACACCACAATTATTCGTTAAATATGGTCATAGACTTTTTTACGCTAGCAAATGAAATCGAAATGAAACTTTTGCAGGTGCTTGTAAAATTTTTTAGCACAACAAATTTTTAAAATAGTAACGGAAAATTGAAACAAGAAATTTGGCTTGTGTTAAAACGTGTCAAGAAATAAACCATTTGTAGTTTTCGTTTTTTGTCAAGTCTCCTAAAAATAAACTTGAAACTTTGTTTGGCAATTTTAAAAATTCACGTTAAAATAAACAATCGCCGAAACTACTTTTCTTTTTTTATTTTTTAAAGTTTTTGTTTGTTTTTTCTTGACATAATACTCATTATGTTAAATTTTGTCGGGGGTCAAAACAACCTATTGAGGAACTGTTTTTATTTATTTATTTATTGTTTTCGTAATTTCAAACAGTTTTTTAAAACGGTAAAAATCGATGTCCTAACTATCGTAGTTGACACGCGCCAAAAATAGAGAATAAAAAAAAAAACACTTCTTAAAATTAACACTTTTTGATTGGGGGGGGGGGGGGGGTTACTTGCGCTAATTACAGAAAAAACATGCAACTTACCTTGATTTACACAAAAAAAATCGTTTATTTTAATGATATACGAAAGAGAGAGAGAAAAAGTACACGTAAAAATGTCCCGATGTTCACTTGAAAAAGTTGAGGGGGGGGGGCGGAATTTTACTATCAGTACGACTGTGAGAAAATAGAGAGAGAAAGAGAGAGCTCTATTTCTGAAATTCGCTTCGAAAAAAATGATAAAGAAATTCGCTGTGTGTGTGTGTTTGTTGAAAACACTAGCTTAAAACGCACTCTTTAGAAAATAGAGAGGGAGAGAGAGTAAGAAAGAACGAGAGAGAGAACACCCTTCTTCCGAAATGGTCTGCGTAGATTAAAAATCGGATGTTGGTCATGGATGATCATCCGTCTTTAGGTCATCTCTTTAGGTCACGCCCTCAATGTTAAAGGCTGACCCACTAGATTTAGGGGTTGACCCACTAACACAGTTTAAGCTGTGCATCATCCCTGCACCTGTGCGCTGATTGGGCGACCAGTTTTTTTTAGCCCACCTACCCTCTCTGGTCACTGATTCTTTACCCTTGATAAAATACTCTATTGGCGTGTCTCTCTCTCTCTCTCTCTCTCTCTCTCTCTCTCTCTCTCTCTCTCTCTCTCTCTTTCGCCCCCTCTCTCTCTCTCTCTTTTCATCCTCACATGGTAAGATTGATATCATCTATGTAATGATATGCCACGATTTGTACCCGTCACCTGTAATGTATAGTTAACGTTTTACTTACCGCAATTACTTACCTGCAAATCATTACCACTCTAGCCTCTGGTAAATACGGGTATATCCGACTTGTGGGCATTTCCTAACGTTCGATAAATTATTGAAATGTAATCAAATCACTTTAACAACTTCATTGTTATCACTAGATTAGAGGTGACCAAATAGCGCATAAATCACCGATTTGTAATTAGAACCGAAAAAAATAGCGAAGGCTCTACATGTTTGCCGCAGTTTGAGCCCACTCATAAAATAGATCAATTTAGTTGTTATCTTTTAGACCCGATAAGAGGTTATTTTTATAATAACATAGAAGTGGGTTATTTTGTTCGCGCGTTTCAATATTCTCAAATTTGGAAGTTATTTTGTCTAAGCTGTTCATTTGGTGTTTAACTAAACACATCGGTCCTTGCTGTCCTTTCCGTTGACACTCATAATTCACCGAACTGTTTCGATTAACGATAAAAAGTATAGAGGGTGAATATGTTTTTCCTTCAATCTTCGCTTTATGCAATGCCAACGCATTGATGGTGTTCGTGCCAAAAAAAAAACGCCTGCGATTGCTTGGTTAGATTTTCCACGATACACACGGTGAGAGAGGGAGAGAGAGAGAGAGGGAGAGACGTATCCGCTCTCTCTCACACGAATACATAGCGTAGCGGACACTTCGTTATCTTTGATCTCGCCACTTCGTCTTTCTAAAGATGACAAAGTGTCATTGTGACCATTTTCCGTGCATTTGTCTCTCTCTCACTGCGACACGCAGATACGGACCCACTTAGCCCTTTTGTTTTACCTTATAATACATGTGCTATTTCAACACTCAATAAAGGGACCGTTACTAATTTTTACCTTATCCTTCGACACTGTTTTTGTTTGTTGTCTCCCACCCCCAAATCTTCGCGTCTTTTTTTGGCGTGTCTAGCCGACAATGCATTTTCGTTTTAGCCCTCTCTGCTGTGACAGGGATTTTCAATTGAAATCTCTGCAGCCACTCTGCTCTTTCCACTTATCTTTTCCAGTATCAATACATCCCGTTTCCCCTACCCCTTGTCATGCCTTATCTATGGTGCGACATCCTCTGTTTCTTTATCTTTTTCTCTCATCCATACCTTTAATGGGTTAACGATTCATGGTTTTTGTTTTTTGTCTCCCACCCCCACATCTTCGCGTCTTTTTTTGGCGAGTCTAGCCGACAATGCATTTCATTTTAGCCATCTCTCTTGTGACCAAACATCGATTTTCAATTAAAATCTCAGCAGCCACTCTGTTCTTTCCATTTATCTTTCCACTATCAATACATCCCGTTTCCCCTCCCCCTTGTCATGCCTTATCTATGGTGCGTAACTAATTTGTTCTAAGCACATTGACATCCTCTGTTTCTTTATCTTTTTCTCTCATCCATACCTTTAATGGGTTAACGATTCACGGTTTTTGTTTTTGGATTGTATTTAAGAGGCTAAAGCGGAAAGGGGATGGGGGGGGAGGGCTCCTTGCAGGATAGACGATGACCTCCAACTGGGGGGGGGGGGGATCTCCAGGGTGGTCCAGGGTGAAATGTATGAGGATGGTCATTGGCACTTAGTGCTGAGGGGTGGGGGGGGTGTTTGATTGACAGGTCTATTGTTTGTCGTGAAGCGACCAACTTACTACTAATGCTATGTGCGCTGAGCTCCCTTTATCAGACTTTCGATGGGCGTCCGATGATGAATTATTAAATTTATATGTATAACATTAATTTCCGATGAATCTGACAAAAGTTATATTTTAGAAGTAGACTTGGGATATGGCGAGCATCTTCATATTAAGCATGACTGTCTTCCGTTCGCGAGTGAGCGTAAAAACCCGGAAGGAAGTAAACTTGGTACCATTTGAAAGCTCATGAGATGCAGATTTCGGTTCGGACCGGTTGTATATGTTATTTTTGAGCGAGAAACATTCTACAGGGGCTTAAAGTTGGGTACCGATTTTCTACAGGGTGCCTCATAAAATTGTTTTCTTTGCGCTTTTTTTGAATGGTTACAGCTCAAAAAAATAAAATTTATGCGATAAATTATTGAGATACACAATAATTATAACTTTAATCATAACATAGATTATGTAAAATTGAGTATGTAGGTTGTCTCAGCGGGGTATCGAAACGGTGGAACACCCCGTAGAATCGAGGAAAATTGACCTAACTTTGAGCCTCTGTAGAATGTTTACGATTGAAAAAAAAAACTGTATAAAAACCGGCTCAGGCCGAAATCTGCATATCAAGAGCTTTCAAACGGTACCGAGTTTTATGGAAAAATATTTTCTTTAGTATTTTTAATTAATTTTTCAAAAAAGTCATTTTCCCATTTAAATCAACGTATTTCCGAAAATCTTAGCACATACTGCAATCGCGGTTGCATACCGATCGGTTTCAATGGGCAGGCGTTATGTCCAGTCTAGATAGTATTAGAAGTCTTTGTGTAGTAGAAGGAGCGGATCCAGTGTTGCCAGGTTTGGACGGGGTAGAATAGTCCACGCGTGGACAGTTTTCGAGTTGGAAACTGTCCACACTGCGGATAGGGATGGAGAATCGGAGGCGGAGGCGTGGACAGTTGTGGACAGTTGTGGACAGTTGTAGCTATATTCTCATCAAAATAGTCCACGTGTGGTCGAATCTAGCCACTATTGGCAACACTGAGCGGAGCGGGGAATCTTGATGGCTGTGCAGACTGCAGAGCTCGCTGGAATAGCCTTGTCAGTTATCGTCAATGCCTATAGATAGCGTTGGTAGTAGCTATCTCGCGTGAGAGCTGCAGCGGAGACCCAGACCCAGATGCAAGCGCGCACGACGACTTCGACTCCGAAAACAATACGCAGCCTGAGCGAGGCTACCTGTAGTAAGAGGAGCGGAGCGGGGAATCTTGATGGCTATGCAGACTGCAGAGTTCGCTGGGATAGCCTTGTGAGTTATCGTCAATGCCTATAGATAGCGTTGGTAGTAGCTATCTCGCAGAGCTATCTCGCATGAGAGCCGCAGCGGAAATCCAGACCCAGATGCAAGTGCGCACGACGACTTCGACTCCAAGTTGAAACTATCTTCAGCCGGGGCTAGTCGAGGCTGCCCGAACCGGAATCTGCATATCATGAACTTGCAAATGGTACCAAGTTCGATGAAAACATATTTTTTTAGTATTTTTAATTAATTTAAAAAAAATAAAATAAATCATTTTCCCATTTACTGCGGTCGCCTACCGATCACCTTCGATGGATAGGCATTATGTCCAGTCCGGATACCATTAGAAATCTTTGATGCCGACAAATAACAACTTATTCTAACCTCACTAAGTCTCTTAATTTCACTCAATATTTAAGAATTATTTCTCAGTATCTGCATCAATGTAAGGGATTTCAGTGTCGTTATGAGCGGAGATTTGTGTCGTCATAATGAGAGATGATGTTTGAAAGATCCTTTACTTTCTTTAACTTCCACGTGCTAGAGTCGATGTGCGTTATACCGTGGTTCCTGCGCTTATCCGCTTCATGGTCCTCCTTTGTTTTTTCATACGAAGTTTCACCCAATTTTTGACCGACGCAGAAGAAAAATTAAGCATTCGTTTTTCGTTTTTTTTTGTAAGTGGGTATCGGCGCGGTTTAAGAGTTCTCGCATCATTAGCGGCGATATATTTTGCACGAAATCTTCGCCGACGCATGGGAAGAAATATTCTAACATCTACCTGTTCAATATTCATTCAAATCTCAGATCTCTCAATGAAAAATTTGGGATGGTTTGCGACCCAGTTTTGTTTTGAATTTTTTTCTCAGCAGATGTATTGAAGAATGGCGTTAATTTCATTTAACGTTTCCGACAGAGCAAAGGAAGGAGGGAGGGTACACATATTAAAATATTTAACATATTAATTCAAGATAAAACAAAATTTCATATTCCCGAGGAATGGTGAGATTCTCAATGACGAGAGGTCTCTGCCTATGGGATCCTCATCGACGACCAACAGAGCCCCCTCCATCCGGAGCAACGCGCTTCCCGTTCGGCCGTAGAGCCGAACGAGTCGCATCCCCTCCAGATGAAGGCGAATTTGAAGACAGCAGATAACCTTCGCGCTACAGTATAAAATCTATCTCTCTTTCTGTTATTTTCCAAAAATAAAAGCGCTGAGGTATGTATATACCTATCTACCTATACTTGTCGGCATTAAGAGTTTGTTATGAAATTGGATTCTGGACCAATCAAGCCATAAGTATTCGACCTATACTTACTTCTTTAATTTTTTTTTGCTTCGTTACTTACCTACCTCCATACGTCGCGTCGTGTTGTGACAATATATTCGTTCAAAACCTTTCCTCATGACTGTCTCGCCAACCTTAATAATTCATCTTACTTTGCGTCAAAATTCACGCGACGCCACTGAATTAAAAATCTTCCCAAAAATTGTTCCATTTCTCATTGCAGACGACTCGATCGAGCGTACGACGAATCGTTGCAGTGAATCTAAATGATGGAGAGCGAAGATAGATACAACGATTTTACTTTTGTATATAAATAGAACGATCATTCGTTTGTTCTTAGTTCATCGTGGAGAATCAAACAGGCGCCAATAAAAAGGACGACATTACTAGATGTGACATTTGTTATGGCATTCTCCAAATTCACGAAGATAGGGTACGGTCGATAGTGAAATTAGATGGAAAAGAGGAAGAGTTTCATCGATCGTCGCAAAGACCATTCAATAGCGTGCGGCATATTTGTAAAAACCAACTGGAAGTAAAATATCAAGCGGTTATGGACGGAAACTCGTATTTCGTGTCTGAGCAATGTTTCACGAAAAAAATACGCGTTTGTACCTTTGACTTAGACCGTTACAATTTTTCAACAAGAGGCGATCTCTACAACCGGAGAATCCCTACACCGGCATTCTTATTTGTAACGACTGTAAATTTCAACACGAGAGTGATATTAAAGTCGCCGACGACAGGCACATCGATAAATATTGTTACCGCGATTTCGCTTACGTATATACAGATTGATCATCTGATTGTCGTTAGTTCATTATCATGGAGAATCAAATCGTCATCGTCATCAAAATCTTTCGACTGCGGATCATGCTGAGGACTTGGAGCCGTCATTATACGCGACACCAGGATACGCCGGTGACTTGCAAGCAGCCATCGAAGAAAACGTTTCCGAGGTTCCGCACTAATATCGACAGGACTGTGTCTTTCTCTACCGCCGAATATATGTTCGGAACAATTTCCGCAGTCGCAGTCGATCAGGATTTGCACTGGAATAAAAAATTACAGCATTCCGCGGACTCATAAACTCGGATTATCGTGGAGAAATCTTTGTTCTATTGAACAATCATATAACAGGCACGATCGCTTCGTCGTAAATAGGGAAGACGGCCAAGAGGGGGTCCGCATACAAGAGGGAGTCGGTTGATCCCAAGGAGCTATAACTTTAGAGCGGCGGCAGCGGGCTGGTCCGCCTTGTGTCACACAGGATAGAAGGAATTCCGGGAAAAAGCGGACGGCAGATTCCATGGTTTGGGGTTGAATTTTGTAGGCCGTTTCCGGCAATGCCCGAGCTTGTTTATATACGAAACGACCGAAAACGGCCTACAAAATTTAACTTCAAAATCGATTTTTATGGCAAGATGGCGACGCTCTAGGTGACAACAATGAACCGGCGGAACGTTCCTTGATGTGCCACTCTAAAGTTAAAGCTCATCGGTTGATCCGCGAGTTATTTATCAAAACGTGGAGGGGGGATTCGTACGACACTTCGTATCTGTTTTAACAGGAATCGCAGCTGCTGGAACTCGGCAAACGAGATAATGAAGAGCGGTAGTGGAATCAAGGAGAAAGTGCAATTGGCTCCGTCCAGACGAGGTTTTGGACCAAACTTTCCATCGACTAAATGGATTCACTAAATGGATGATACGTCTGCGTGCGAAACACACAAGCGCGTTGCATCATTTTCTAAAAAAAAAATTTCATGTTGTGTTTTTTAAAATTTCAAAGTTCTCGCAATATCTATAAGTATATTTTCTTGGATACATTGCGACGGTCGATATTCAAGCGCGTCGTGGTCGGGAATTTTTCTGGCTTGTGGCGTGCGCGGTACTTTTTATAGGTAGACTCTTGCACTGATGGACTTTTGACCGAATACCCCCACCCCTTCCCCTAAAGATTGGAGGTCAGCCCCCCCCCCGCGGGGGTATTGATGGGTCCCGATACGCATATCCCGGGCCGTTGTTTTAAGGGGCTGAACGCAACCCGCATTACAGTTTAGTATGTTGAAGTTGTGTTAGTGAATCCTATGTCGATGTCTAAGTGTGAGTGTGTCGGTACAGTCGATCTGCGTCGCGGATTGCAGAAGCGGACGGCGCCATTTAGAATGGAACCCCCCTCTTCGGCAATAGTTTGCGTGGCCTAAAGTCGATCAATACTCGGGGTTACAGTTTACTATAACTACTTCTCCGAACGCACACCATACGCCAACTACGCACCGCCGCATCAACAACGCTTCGCCCACCGCGGGGTACGCGTGGCGCCCTCTATTCAACGGGCGATTAACTTATAATCATAATTATAATTATTTTATATAATTAAAATTTATAATTATTACATACACACACACACACACACACACACACACACACACATACTTGTATAGCTATACTTCTGAGGATACGTTCACATGTGTGTAAATCCAGTTTATATCCTCATTTGTATGTTACTTGTGAGAGTGTGAATAATGACTTGTGAGGATATGTGTGAAGACTTGTGAGGATATGTGTGAAGACTTGTGAGGATGTGTGTGAAGACTTATGAGGATGTGTGGGTGAATATAAGAGGATATGTGTGAAGACTTGTGAGGATGTTTGTAATAATGCAATAAGATGTGTGTGAAGATTTGAAAATATGTATGAGAATAATTTCGGGGTAAAACTGTGCGGATATTTTGAAGATGGATCCGTTAAAAGAGCGTATCTACAGTTACTAGGCATGTCATTTTTTATTCGACCAAGTTAATCATCTCTTCACATTTATTTTATGAAGCGCTTTTTGTTATTTTATTTAATAACTGACTCAAGCCCGCTGACCATATCATATTTATCCATTGAAAAGAAGCCTGTTCATTAAGATTTTTGCTTAGTTTGCTAATCTCACTATCGAAATAGTTGCTTTCAGGTTGTTTAATGCCATCCCCATTCAACCCAAACTGCTACTCAAAGAGTTAGTCATGTCCCCCCCCCCCCCCCCTGGATGAGGCAACTATAAAAAGACATATCCTCTGTAACGCCTCTTAGTCAATCCAGCATTTCCTTGTTGACAACGGCTGTTTTTTTTTTTTTTTTTTTCAAAACCTTAGTATTGCTGTTCATCATTGTATGCGCTCTTAAGTGGACTTATGGATTATCGGAACAGTATATTTTCTTCTTTAACCTGGAACTAGGGTGCGTCTCAAGATACTTCCACTATTGAGTTTGCTATACCCCAGGCGCATTGCTAACTTTTCAAACTTAGTTTTAAATTTTTTTTCCATTAAATTTTGCAATATAATTTTCAACTTTTTAATTGACTTAGACCAGTGGCGTAGCCATGAATTTTATGAGGGGGTCCGGGGTCCGAACCTCAAAATTTGGTAAAATTTCTGAAAACGCAAAAATTTACATTTTTTAGGGCAAAGTTCGGTGTCCCCCTTCCCCCGGTTACGCCACTGACTTTTTACCGTGTGCCACTTTTATTTACGCGTTAGCCGTAAAAATTGTTAAATAATTTGTGGGGATTCGAAGCAATCAGGAATTAATTTAGACTATTTTAATTCCAAATAGGTATACATCAATAGCATTAAAATTGTTTTACACAACTTTTCTTCAACGTAATTAACCAGGCATTAATTTTTAAATGGATATCACGTCCTTCATATAGAACAACTAATTCAATTTCCTTTGCAATGGTTAAATCTAAGCCTTTGAAACTGGCTTTTAGGAACTAATTTGAAAAAAAATTTCCGGAGAAAGGTTCCTTCATCCTCAGCAAATTTCAAGCTGACAGTTTTTCAGTATGAGAGTGAACTAAGCCAGCGCGTCTTGTATAGATAAACGATTGATTGAAACGAAATTTCCCAGCAGTTTCGAACTTTCGAAAATTCGTACCGTCGAAATTTCCCGATCGATCAAAAATGGATGAAATTTTGTTCAATCGAAAATTTTTTGACCTCCGCAAATCTCGTTTGTTTCATTCTTTGTTTCGATCAATCGAAAAATTGTGACGTTACTCAAACGCACAGACTTGAAAATTTTGCTTTAAAAACCCCTGCTTTCGAAAACGTCATTTCATAAGTACCAAACATCGTATATCGTCCTTACGACCTACTTGAGGTATCGAACAGCGGTTTGACGGAAATGCGTGCGCTTTATCGACAAAGGAATAGCCGAGTTCGTCCTACAGTCCCCAAATCCGATTTTTTGATCGGCGGGGTCCTGCTTGGTCCCTCTTTGAAACGAGAATTTCAGTTTGTACGGCCCGAATTGGCCTCTGTCTCATGTTTCTCCCAATTTCTCTTTCTACATTTAACAGGTTTAGAAAGGCACCAATAGAAGGTAGGCATCGTTAAATATGTTGAAATTCAATTTTTAATACGAATGAAAATTTTTAAAATGTTAAATACTAGCCGTTTTATCACGGAAAAAAAAGATTAGTGAAAATAACCATACGGATACCTGATTTTGGCACCTGCTAGATGTTATGGTAAACTTGACCAGAAGTATGGTACATTTACCGATACTTTGAGTAAATTCGACAAGCAATCAGGTAACATCACCTAGTACCTAGTCAAAACATAGTATACTTCTGGTTAACATTACCATAACATCTAGCAGGTGCCAAAATCAGGTATCCGTATGGTTATTTTCACCGTAGTTTTTTTTCCGTGTAGGCGCCCTTTTCGGACACCTTTCACGTTTGCCAAACAAGGAATGAAGATTTAGTATAGGTGTATAAATTTCAGAGATCCATGAATTTATAGTTGTTTTTCATGTTTTTTTTTTTTTTTTTATTTTTTTTTTTTTTTTTTTTTTTTATTTATCAACTCGAAAATCTTTCAGTTTTTTTTTCTCAAAATTATTTTTCAATTTTATTCGAATTTTGGAACTTTGAGGCGAAAAGAAGGAAACTGTTTTTGTGAATTTCGACAAATAGTTACTGCTCCGATTTTAAGGACACCTTTTGAGGTTGTTTTTTTTTTTTTCAGAAGTTTAAGTGTCCTCTTTCGCCAACTTTTGAGGTTGTTTCCAATTTTCTGATCCCCCATAGAGAGTGAGAAAGATGGATTTTTCAGCAATCCTGGTAGAAAATACATTTCCCTTATTTTTCCGTGCAGACCACTGAAGAGGCCATCTACCTGATTCCAAACCCACATCAATCGTGAGATACTTCAATTAGACGCGTGACGAGAGCGGACACAAAGGTTGCGTTGCGTTATAGGTGTGGTGCGGAATAGAGGGGAACAACAGGACTGTAGGGACAGCGCACGCATGACACTTTGCCCTCTTTCTTGTCCACAAGGTCGAAGGACCAAAAATACTGAGCCGACAATGAAATCATGTGGTGGGTAAAGCAACGCGCGGCGCGGGGGGGGGGGGGGGTGTATGTGGTTGAAAATTTCAAACTGAGAGTTTCGTATACTCTAGCTGCTGCCGAGGAATCTTATTTTTTGAGTGAGTAACCATTTCTAGCTTGTCGTCCGTCCAAGAAAGCGGGCTTTTCAAAACTGCGTTGGCAAAGTGCTCTTTTATTGCTAAAGCAATGCACTTAACTGAAAGTTTCGCACTTAAACTGCGCTTGAATCAGCTCAAGATCACGCATTTTGAGCCACTGCACCGGTTCTAATTGAAATTTTTTTTTTCTCCTACTCATTAAAATGTAGGCGCTACAATCTGCACTTGTAGACAAATTTTGTAAATATTTTGGAAACCGTTAATAAAGGAGGAGTTGAGTTTTGAAATATAGATTCAGCTACTCAAAGTTACGTTCACAAGTCCCCTCCTCCTCTGCTTGACATTGGTAGTTATTTATTTTCAGTTTTTATTCATTAGACTGTCAACATAGTAAGTATAGGTTCACGTCGCAATTTTCGATCCTCTTCATGTAACGCGAGAGATTCGATGCCTAGAAATCGACCAAAAATGCATTGGCAACTAGAGCTAATGGCTGATTTATTGATTTCTGGACGCTGCGGGAAAGAACCAAATCACCGTGATGATGCTTCAAGATATCGATACTTGGTTTGAAACAGGAAAGAACGATTCTATTGTTTCCATTCCTGTCATTTTTTAATTGAAACGTTCGGCTTATTTGATATTGGCCCGCGAAACTCGGCAAAGTCGCGTCTCCAGGGTTACAGGGGAGTAATTTGCGCCCGCTCCCACAGGGTTTCATTTATTATAGATTTTAAGATGGGTATACATACTTTTTCCCAGTAATAACGCTTAAATGTTGCAAACTCTTAATCAGCCTATTTCGTATACACAAAGTTTTGCTGCAGAGATAACACCGAAAGAAAAAAAACTTGCTGATTCATACGCCTGTGACGTTAATTTGTCTTGCTAGTAATTTCGACGATAATATTTATTGCTGAATCAACACGGAAAAAAATTAATGAAATAGCTATCCTTTTATTTATTGGTAAAATTTCAAGTTGAATAAGGTGAATTACCATCTCATAATGTCAAATTAACGAAACCAATGTTTCCAAAACCACAAAATATTATGTAAACTTGGCCACTTGCATTTTGGTAAAGCAACAAAATGTTTTGAAGATTTAACAAAACCAGTGTTGCCAAAACCATAAATTCTTATAAAATATTTCTTTGATGATTTTTATTATTTTGTTGACGAGAGGTCTCTGGTGGAGAGTGGTTGTACTAATTTTTGCAGTTGTGGGCTTCACATAGAGGGATGTACCCCGAGTTTAGCGGACGGTCTCCCATCCGAAAGCATTGACTACGTCCGTCCGACGATACCTAACTTCGGTGATAGGATCCAGTGCGATGTCGTTGAGGTTAACCTGTGATCATGTTGATACCTAATTTCACTTGTATGGTCGGATCAGGATCTGTATGATTATTGAGTCTGAAGAGTTATTTCACCCGAATCAATCGAGTTTAGATAGTTTCGCAAGTATTCAAATCTTAAATGGCGGGAGCATTCATCAAAACAGATTGGTTAAAAAACACAATATTTGTCAATTCACCAATATTTTTTGTAAATTTGGAAACACCCGTATTGTTGATTTTACCACACCGTTATTTCCATATTAGTAAAACGTATTTTTGTAATTATGTTTAAGTAGGTATTTAATAATTAATTTTTTTCCTAATAATTTATTTATTTATTTATTTATCTATTTATTTATTTATCTATTTATTTATTGTTCACTCATTTATAAAATCTGTCATATGTTCATATTTCTTATTATTGCTGCATTTTTTGTAGACCTGTAACTTGTCTGCTGGCGTAAGATTTAAATTAGTCATAAAACATGAATTAATCAATCATCGTATATTCGTCAATCAATACAAATATCAATTCGTATATCAATATTATCAATTTTATCGTTATATTCGTGTATCAATCATCGTTTGTGTTCAGCAATATCTAAAAACACCAAAAAAAGATTGAATAAGTTCATGACGTAGCGTACACGGCGATAAAATTAAAAATTTGGGCCAGTTCAAAACCGTTGGATGGTACTGTGAGAAAGTCCCAGCTGTGTTTGAATCCAGTTTCAAACTGCGCGGGCTACCTTTCCTTAACGCAGCGCTCGATTCACATCGCCGGAGTCGCTACACGGGGTTGAGAATATAGGAATCTCAGCCGCTGTGAATCGAGCCCCACTTACCTTGCGAGAATGGAACGCGGCATTTTTAAAACAAAGTGTGACATATGAATGAACACGTTGGAACGGAATTCATGAAAATCATTGTAGTCGTGTGGTATGGTGTACACATAGAATATTTGACCAAAAGCAAGTGCTTCAAGCTTTTAAAACTTTGTGCCATGTTTGCCGATTTGGGGGGTGGGGGAGATCAAATGCCAGGACCATAAAAGAAGACCTGCGTCTTTTTCAAACATCCACTCACCTCTATTGTCAAAATTGCAGTTGACCTTGGAATTTACTCTCTAAAACCTGAAAATTGCTCAAATAGCTGCTCAGGTCAATTTGAACGTAAAATAACCGCATATCGATTGGACTCATCACTTTTGATAGGCGATGTTTCATAAATACGGGTGTCATCAAATATGAGCATCTATCCTTGCTAGTTTCCCCTAACAGACTCGACTAAACTCAGAGCGGCTTCAAATAGACGAAGCAAAAACTAATTTGGACTCTCTGTTAAAGAGAGCAACATTTTAATCGGATTTTTTGTATTCGATCGGTAGATTTTTCGCTCGTGAGGGTAGTATAAAATACAAGCATTTTCCCCGGCGCGCTTTATCTCGCGCACGCGCGGAATTTAACTCTAATCGGCTTAAAGTTTTAGACAAAGTAAACACTATTTTGGACTATCGATAGGTAAAAACCGCTTATCGATCAGTCTATTTATTTTCGATCAGTCCGATCAATCGAATTTTTATTCATATATACATCCCTACAAAAAATGGACGAAATTGACAAGTCGTCGTCGTCGTCGTTGTTACAATTCAATATTAAGCGTAATTCAAAGTCCGACCCTTAATTTTAACGAAAAACTTGAATTACTTGCCTAGAAAATTAAAGGGGGTCGTACGTTAAGTAGCTCAACATTTTTCGTCTCAAACCATAATTAATGAGATAAAGTTATAGACAAATCAATGGTAAAGGCTCGATCCTCCTCAACATCATGGTCCAAAAGCCCCATCTGTTCCACTGCTCTGTGTTGATTACACGCATCTGACGTGTAAGTACCAGAGTTGGGCAAATGGGGGTGGTAATCACTGAAAAAACAAACTTTAAGTAGAACCGAGGCAGCCTTTTAAAATAGCTTCGCAGAGCAAAAGTTCAAGCTGTACTGGAGCAAGTTGCAGGTGTACCAAAACACTACTTCTGTAGATTCACAGCCTCTTTTCTTGCTTTGGCTCTACCGAAGTAGCGCTTTGGTACACCTGCCACTTTCTCCAGTACAGCTAGAACTTTTTCTCTGCGAAGCTACTTTGAAAGGCTGCTTCGGCTGTACTTAAACTTTGTTTTTTCAGTGATCGATTACACGATTACCGAGTAATCGTAATCGTCGTTTTGTCGAAGGGTGGTTTTGTGGTAATCAGGGCTGATTTTTTACAAGCCACCCAACATATTAGTTGCAGAAGAATTAGATCTAATTGAAAAGACCCTAAAGTTTACTATTTATCTGCGAGGAGTACATTCAATTACCATTCAAATGTTTGACGATTACCGATTATCCAGTAATCGTGCAATCCATTACACTCTAATTTGCCCAACTTTGGTAAGTATAGAGGTAGTTTCAGAGGTGTAGGCGCACCTAGACCGATAATCTTTGGAATTTGTCAACATTATTTCTGATATTACTCAATAAAAATGAATGAAAATGAAATTGAGAGTTCACTTTTCATTGAGGAACACTTTAAAAGCCAAATATTAAAGTCAGAGACAAGTTCAGATTTGATTTGAAGGAATTAAAGTTAAAATTCGCCAAAGATTATGGTTTAGGGCCTACACTTCTGAAACTAGCTCTACAAGCATTCGGTACAAAAACGCAGTTCATGCACGTCACACGCGGTTCAAGCTTTTGTCACCAGGTGCCATGCCAATCTTAAATCGATCACCTTCCTGAATGATGAGTGTCGAATACTCATTATGTCATTAAGGCGCAAAAACCGTATCCCCACTGAGGGTGTGGGGGGATACCCCCCGCCGAAGCGGGGTTTAGGGGGCCCTCCTCCGAGACAATTTTTACAATTTAGAGTCCTTAGGATGCAATTTAAGGCTAGTTCAATGTTCAAGCCAACACTGTTTTTGGTTGAATAATGCCTCTTTTTAGAAAAGTACTATATGATGGCCTGTGCTTAGTTGATCAGAGCAACTGAGCGGTGAGTATAGACCGCAGAGAATTCTCGTTCACAAATTAACATTTTCAGCGCTTTTTTGAAAAAAAATCAAACTTACTCAGTCTTTATTCGGTCCTCGGGGTCGGGGCCGCCGCGCCCCAAGCGACCTTGAGAGTCGAATAACAGGTTATTCAAGCATATACTTTTGTACATTGCGGCTCAATTTTCGAGCGAAAACGGCCGGAACTGCTTGAAATTTCCGAAAAATCGCTGAAAATGTTAAGTTGTGAAATAGACGTATTCTGTGCTCATATTTTATTCGGCCCTCAGTGGTCAATGTTGTCAATTTTTGGCTCGGCAGCCTCAGATTTAATCCCCCCCCCCCCCCGCCAACCGGCCCACCGGGAAAAGTCCCGGTATAGTCCCGCCTGCCAGTCCGCCCATGAAAATGTATTTAAATTGTAGTGTCCGCTTATAATTGAGTCTTTGTATTGCATTGTTAAGGGGTGTGAAGAACAGTGAATGCGGTTTGTCCGAGACGAGACTAATGAAAACCCCCATTGTCCGAACATGCGTCACTGTTCGCAGTTTGGAACAATGAATTGGTAAAGTTTTATAAGCTATTTTCAAGGGTTCCTCTCTGGAGCATAATAATACACATATTTCTCATCTAGATAATATGGTATCACACCAAGAGTTTTGAGTCACCCAGGTGGTTTTAGAAGAAAGGCTGAAGAGAAAATCTTCCCTTTCTTCCTTCAATTTTTAATTTTTTCAATATATTTATTTATTTTTGTATCTTTTTAGGTGAAATAAATCAGATTAAATTTCTTAGTCTGTCAAACGGATTATATTTCCCATAAAACTTGAAAGAGGCTTTAAAAATAGTTAAATTATAATTGAATTTATCTATGAAAAAATATTATTGTGAAGCCTATGTAACTCTTTTAATACTGCACCCAAGCAAGTGCGATTTCAAAACTTTATCCTGAATGTTATTAGTTTTTCTTTTTTTTTCTTCCTTCTTCTTTTTCATAGGCAAGTGAACAACCTTCTATAAACATGAGTTAAGGACTTCGTGCTGCGTGCCTTTATTTTTTGATCGTTAAATTAATTTCGACAAATCTGGCAGTGCTGCAACTGGTACAAATATGTTGGCCGAAAAGCCGTAGTGATCGTGGTTTCAAAAGGAAAGTCAGGAGGACGATGAAGGCTTAAATACATCTACTATTGCAAGGGGAGAGAAATAGTGAGCGGGAGGAAGAGAGAGAGAGAGAAGAGAGAGAGAGAGAGAGAGAGAGAGAGAGAGAGAGAGAGAGAGAGAGGAGTGGGAAAGAAAGAGGGTGAGAGGAGGAGGAGGGAGATAGAGTAAAAGAGGAAAAGGAAAATAATGAAAAGAGGTACTGAACGCGCACGGGCAATGCGATCCTTGGTGGAATTTAGAATGACAGTTTTATGATTCATTCATCGGTGCGATAGAGCAACCGCAACGTCAGCAAAGGCAAATATACAACAATGAACTGCGACTGCGTTTCGACAAACAGGTACCTAAACGCCGCGCAGGCTAACAATCAAAAGACCCTTCTTCCCCGCTCGGCCGCCTTAAATGCTCTCAAATGCTAAACTGAGAAGAAATTCATCTCGGAAAGGGACTGAGAGTTGAGACCGAAGCCAAGGCGAGCGCGACTATGAGCAGTGAGCGTAGCCTCCACCCCCCCCCCCCCCTTCTGTCCAAAGTTAAAAATTGCAATGTGCAGGCACCCTTTAAATTTTTGGTGATTTTAGATTTTTCTCATCAAGAAGACGCACCATGATACTCCATGCAAAATTTCAAATCTCTTGATATAATGTCTTTGATCGAAACAAGTTTTTAATGTAGTCACAAATGATAAATCACTGAAAATCATGATTCTTCTTTAAGCTTCTGAGACGGTTTTACAGGAAATAATGACACTTTTCTTTTAAAGTCGAAAAAATTGATAGGTAACGAGTTTCGATGCATCGATTGACAACAACCTTAGCATCGAATCCATTCGATAGCAGGAAAAAATCGAAACTCCGATCGATGCATCAAACATCGCACAAGCCTACCTAGATCTGCCCTGTCCTCGATTCACAGCCTTTGTCTCTGACTGTCCACAGTGTCCGCGCGAGAATATTTGTACGCCTTTGCCCACTGCATGTATTGATGGAGTGAAGGAGTTGTCATCGACCCAGCCTTTCCAGTTTCAACAGTTTCTTTTCATAACTGCCCTGCCGTCTACCTGCTTCGAAGCGATTTATTTTTGAGTGAACCTTGATCTTTGTTAACTTGGTACCGTTCAAGAATTCATCCCTTTATTGTCTCGATGCAGAAAAGATTATGAATAGCAGCACTTTCCAATGTACATAGATATACAGTATCACAGGATAATGTAATCTTTTTTGCACGGATGCAGTAAATGGTTGAATTCTAGAACGCTACCCTTATAACACATACGGACACAATATTTGCATTTGTTCGATGATATTCCCACCTTTTTCCTTTCCATCGGAAAGAGAAAGTAAATTTTCTCCGTTCGTCCATTTCTTAAGTACGGCAGTAGAGGAGTAGCACCCCCTCCCTTCATCCCTCCAATGCTCCAAAAGAGAACGTTGAAACCTACAATGCTACCTTACTTGACTTTAATTTGTTTTGGAAAACAGTGTTGCCAATCGTGGCCAGATTCGTCCACACGTGGACTAATTTGTTGAGAATATAGTTATACATATGAGAGCGTGGACATGTCCACGGTCACTTTACTCTAGCCATAGCGTGGACTATTGTGAACATGAAAAAAGTCCACGCGTGGACTATTCTATTATTTCTACCCGGTCTGAACCTGGCAGACCTGCTGGGAAATCGAAGCGAGTATTTCGCAGAGTTTTCTTCACTCATCATCTCTGGCTCAGACACCGTGCCGGTTCTTACTGTAGCTGTGCAGTGAAAAATAACTGTCAATCAATCACAAATCATTTGATTTTCTTCATTCCATAAAGAACCAGGAGAAAAGTGAAATAATATTAAAAATTAATCATGGCCTCTAATTTCGGTAGCTCGCTCAAAAGTAAAGAATCTTTCTCTCTCAAAGCAATTGATTCGCGTTAAAACATAAAACTCGTTTTTTTGTGATTCGAGCTGTAGAGTGAAAAATGCTGTAGAGTGCGAGAGTGACGATTGCGACATTACTGTCAAATCAATTTTTTTCAAAATTGTTGACGTTAAATTACCGATAACTCGCGACAACTTGCAAGTGATGCATATTGGGTAACGCCAATTGCTAACTTGAGAGCTACTTTCAGGAATTAATTTGATCGGATTAGGCCATAGGGTCTTGCACTTTTCCTTCCATGACAACAGAAAAAGGAATTGCTCCCGCTGAGCAGTTACTAATTTTTTAATGTAAGTGCCACAAAAGACGCGGATTTTACTGCTCGAAGTTGCAGAGTAGCTGGTTTGCATTGCTCCGCAATTTATGAACATTGCGAAGGCACCTCTACTGCAAATCAATATTGCGGAAAGAAAGCTTGAACACGGCAAATCATAATCAAGCCGGTCTCTAACCCTTTCAACAGAAAATTTTGATTTTCCATCAAGTTGAAATGGAGAGAAGGAATATTAATAACCCTTTTCGATGTTTCTAATTTTATAATGATAACGTTCATAGAGGAATACCGTGCGAAGAATTCCCAGTGACTTTCCTTACTTTTTTGATAACTCTTACTGACCCTCCTCCCTTCCATGTCGTCATAAAAATATATTTCTTGCCTCATTAGAGGAACTATACAGCTGCATTGTATGTAAGTGCTTGTGTTTTCCTCTATGCTTCGCATTTTCCACGAAAGATAAACCGTTTCCAGTTCAATTCAACATCGCTATTAAAACATGGAAAAATTGAGGAATATATGTGAGAGAGAAGGTGTGTTTTGGAGGGACAGCTGGAGAGAAAGGAAAGGAAGTGGGGATTAAATTGGTCCATATAGATGCATTCGTGGCATTTATGTTTATATTATTATCGTAAAAGTGAAATATTTTGTTGATTCTGCATAACAGAACCCACCAATTATCGTGCGCACATATGAACTGTTTTAATACTCAAAAGAGGGGAGGAGGTGAAGAAAGGCTCTGACGGGTATTTTAAGAATATCTTATGGTGTCAATGTTATCGCTACTCCTTAAAAAAGCATATTGAAGAGTTGAGATAGAGTAGTTAGTTTCCCTAGAGAGTTAAGATAAATGAAACTACGGGTGCCGCCATTGGATGCAATTTTGCACATTTGATTACATTCTGAAGGCCGTTGTTGATGTGCTTCGGTCCGATGCCAAGATCAGGGGTGCAAAATATTCCAAAACTTCGGAAGTTTCACGCGATCCATGCCTTATTTCCTCACAGGATTTTAAAAAATTTCCTCACAAAAATTTGAAAGTGATGACTTTTTTTTTGGTTATTTTAACATTTCAACACTGTATGTTCGCAAAATGACCAATATTTTCCCATTTTTACACTATTTTCCTGGTAAATCCTTATTGCCATTACTTAAGAGAAAAAAAAAAGAAAAAAATGGACAAATTTCCTCACTTTTCCAGAAATTTCCTCACTTTCACGCGATCCCCGGATCGCTAGATCGGGCATATTTTGCACCCCTGGCCAAGATTATAGTGCCGCTGAGTTTCTAACGATGTAATCTTTCTCTGCTTTTGTTGATCGACATCTATTAACGCTTTTAAGATTTTAACGCTTTTCTTTTGAGATTTGTAGACATTCTTGAGGTGCATCTCGATTAAATCTACAGATTCATCGATAATTTACTAATTTACCCCTTAAACACCGTTTGTAAACAACTGCGATTGAAAAAAAAAGTACAAAATCGCTTCCAATGGCGGCGCCCGTATAGCCTAAAACCCATCGACCAATTAGAAATTGACTACCGTCTTGTCTTAACTCTCTACATACTTATTTCTCTTTATGTATGGGGACTCTAAGATAGAGGATACGCGCACGGTGTCACGCGCCAAGTAACTGAGGCGCGTTTCGCAACTTGCGCGGGGTGCAGGAAAAAAGATCAAACTGTTTTCACTCGCTAGTGCCTAAACGACGCGTTGTGCACTGATTGCATAAAATAATTATTGAGGGAAAGTTAGGGGGGAAAATGTTCTTTCTGAAGTTTTTTTTTCATTGTAGGATGCGTATGCAATGCCATAGTGGCTCTAGCAAACTTTTGCTATAAAGCAAATAAATAGTCCAATGTGATGTGGAAACCAGCGAAAATCACAAAAATCACAACGAGAAAGTCTGAAATTCAGTAATAAACATACATAACTGCTATAACGGCAAGATGGTAGTGGCAGTTCGACGCAGGTATCATGGGAGATTCCTGTCTATTATGTCACTTTCTCTACGGAAACACAGAGATTTGTTTCAATTTATAAATAGGAATCTCCCATGATACCTGCGTCTCTCCGCTAATAAGCCCGATTCTGAGAGTGAGTTGATTTTTTAGTGTACTCATCGTCATTTCTACAGGTTTTTATGCAAGAATCAACTCTTTGATCCCCTATAGCAAAAGTTTGCAAGAGACCCATTGCAAAGCTCCGTTTTTAAGGCTTTCAATATGGCGGCGCAGCCCGCACAGGGATGAAAATTAGTATGTTAATTAAAAAGGATACTACACTGAGCCGAAAAACGTAATTTCCCACTTTCGACCATTTCTCCCCGCCCTTTTCGACCATTTGACTGGACTATAATATACGTGCGCCAGATATTAGTGACATTTTAAAACTGCCCAAGTCAAGCAGCAAACCACACACAATTTACTTTGATCGTGGAAAAATAAAAAAAATATTAGGGGGAAAAAAAAAAAACAAAAAAAAAAAACAAAAAAAAAACAAAAACAACGGGTCTCTTTTTTCCTCACGATGCAAACGCCGGCCGCTTGATCAGAAAAGCTGGAAGACGATGAGTAAGGGTATAACAGTTACTAGGCGTTTCCAGTTCGAGAAATTTATGTCGATTTTCCCATTTCCGGAAGGTTAACAAATCTTGGGATTTCAAGCAAAATCTGGCAACAAGGTTTGGCGTATCGTATCGTTACAGAGAGAGAGCGAAAACACTAAATGACTTATTTTTTCTGTACTCCCGCATCCTCAACGATCGCCTTTACCTGAACCCTTCACCTTCAAGCTTCTGGTTTTCAGGCTGAAGGAGCGGTAGAAGGCAACCTTTGTTTGTTTGTTTGTTTGTAGGGTGTGATTTTCACGCCCGTGTGGACAAATCCTCATATTTTCCGTGTGGACAGATCCTCATATTTTCCGCCCTCATTGGCACTCGTGCGTTTTTGATGGACAGTCAGCGTGTCGTCCCTGTTGCCCTTCGTCCGGAAGTGTGTTTTATTTGCTCATCATCAAGTTTGTTCCTAATTTTAGCAGTTTTGTGATTTTTATTATTTGTTTCGTTATTATTCGTGCCGCCTTTCCGGTTTATTTATGGTTTTCTTGGATTCCTTTTCTCACGGTAAGTACTTACTCAATTTATTGGTCATAAGTACACTGGTGCACTCATATAAAAAAATAGTGAGCACAAACTCACCCTCATTTGTCAAAACAAACATTGCTCGAGAAATCCCTTTAGGCAAGCATAGGGGGTAAAATTAAAATTTTTGACATTTTCATTTTGTAGTGTTATTTTATAGGGCATGTTTTTCTTATTAAAATGTTGTACAACATAATGTACTTAGAATGTTTTACGTATTTTCAACAATTTTTTAAAAGTAACAGATCCCTTATCAAGTCCCTTCTTTTCTGTGTTACCAAAAGTTCCTTATTTTCAACTTTGGGAACACTTTTCTAAGGAACTAATTGTGCTATCTTCATTCTGTGTTTTTGTTTGTTTTTGTTTCAAATGATCAGAAAATCAATCTCTATCTCTGGTGGTAAAATATAAAATAAGCATTGCATGCCTTTTTAATAAATATCATTTAAAGCTCAACAAATTTAACAGATTTTTTGACCTTTGGTAAAAGCTCATTTGTCAACCAAATTCCATAAAATTACTACCAGATAATATCAACATAAATATTAATGCACATGCAAAATCTCAAGTCCGTAGCTCAATTAGTTCCTAAGAAAAGTGTACCCAAAGTTGACACAAAATAACATACCTTTAAATGGATCCCCTATTCTTGCCTTTTTACATATAATCTGTGTCACAGTCAGGAGATTCGTCACAAGTAAAAGGAAGTAGATACAAGGGGTGTCTCAAAAGTACTGTACACTTTTGTCTAGGGGCGAACAAAAGCAGTTATCAGAAAACGGTTCAAGAGGGACGATTGTCCTAGTAATTTTCTTTCAAATCAAGACCAAATTCAGCGCTGTAAGTTCAATATTTACTGAGTTACAGCGTTTTGAAAACGACATGTCGAGCTCACCCCTCCAGGATTTTCAGCATATATTTTTCAAGAGAAAAAAAAATATAGTTGAAATCAAGTGGTTTTATTTTTATTCGTTTAAACAAATTTTGCAGAATCTTTCCAAGTCTGACAAAAATGTGATGCTTGCATTTCGCCGCCCTTTGACACTGTGTTAGGCTGACAATTTGTTCTCTCCACTTCTTCCCTTCATTCTCTTGAGAACTTTTGATTTTTTAACTCTCTTTTGATTTTTTCATTCTCTTTTTTTTTCTTGAAAAACATGCTAAAAATCCTGGAAGGGGCAGCTCGACATGTCATTTTCAAAACGCTGTAACTCAAAGAATATTAAACTTACAGAGCTGAACTTGGTCTTGATTTGACGGTAATTCCTAGGAAAATTGCCTCTCTCAAATCGTTTGGTGATATCTGCTTTCGTTCGTCCCCCCCTCCCCCCCAGGCAAAAGTGTGTAGTACTTTTGGGACACCCCTTGTATGATGATACCGCCCACCGCGCCGCGCCGGCGCCGGCCTGCTGTGATCTTGAATTTACGTACAAATCTACAAAAAAACTAACAAGTTAACGAACACAAAATTTCGTACAAGATCTATGAACTTGGTTGTTGACAGTCCGAATAATTAATTTTCTAAACACGTCCTTGAAAACAGAAAGTCCAAGAAATTAAGATCATTAGTCCAATTTTCCCCTAAAATTCTTCTTTAGCGCGCAAAATATTCTTTCATGGAAAAAAAAAACTTCTATGGAATGAGCGTCAAATTTACCACTTGGAAAGACACCCGAAGAGAGAGATACCAAGAGGTATCTGATATTCGGTTTTAAACCTCCGTTTATTTTACACTTATGATTTTGTCCAAAAGTTGCCATTTATACGTGGGTCGCACAAAAAGTAAGATTTCATATTTCTTTTCTCACGCCTGATTGGTACTGGAAAAATGTCAATCTCATGATTGAACTCGTTTTATCAACTTTCCAATGATGCATTACTTCTTCAGCTTAGATAATTTATTGAAGAGGGAACGCTCTTTTTCTTCAGTCGTGTCGAAAATTTCCCGCCAAATTTGTCCGGGTGGAATAAGTATTTGCACCTCACTGAAGGAAAATAAGCCGTTTCTGTAACAAGTTCTTCTAACAAGCTCCGAACATTTTTTTTTTTTTTTTTTTTTTTTTTTTTACATTTAAAGCGACAACCTCCTCCTCTGTCACCTATCCTCGCCATTTCAATTCCTCCACCCATTCTCTTTCCCCCTTTTCCCCTCCCTGTCCTCTCTACCCTCTCTTTATTTTTCATTTCGGAATAATGACCGAAAAGCGAGTGGCAATGACATGATATCGAAAAAATCACATGTTCTCTTACTTTTAACGAATGAATGGTTTTTGGTATGGTGCTTGAATACAACTTTTCAGCTAAAGAGATCAATTTTTAAACTGGAGTCATTAAATCTGAATGTCAGATTCTTACCTCGCCTCTTTCCCTTCCAATTGTAAAGGCTTATCTGGCAAATTTTGTGTGAAATGGCTTTGCTTTAAAATTTAAAAAAAAAAAAAAAAACAAAACAAAAAAACTTTTCAATGAGCCCATCAGACTGGGATAAGGTATCTTTTGAGTGAGACAAAAGGGATGGGGGTCAATAAAGGAGAGGAAGAGAGAAACAAAGAAGGGGGCGGGGCATAAAAGAGAAAAGAAAAAAAAGTGCAAAGATGCTAGAAATGCACAAAACACGAAGTTAAAGTGGTGGGCGTTTTTTGCGGGCTTTTTTCGGGTTTTTAATAAGGGGGTTTTATTGAAGATACCAGGGTGGGATTTTTGGGAGGGGCGAAATAGGGCAAACCCGGGTGGAAATGGCAAGGGTAGGTGACGGAGGAGGAGGTTGTCGTTCATTTGGGTATCGCTTCACGCCAGCCGCTTCACACATTCGGCGCGCGGCACAAAGTGTTAACTTTCGACGCGCTCTAGTGGCGTCATTTATGATCCTAGAAAAAAAATGTATGGACCTAGAATATATTGTTTTCTTTTATTTGAACTGAGGTATTTGAGGAAAAAACCCGACCAAAAACCAATTTTGGGGCCCTTTTTGGAAATTTGAGCACTTTGCGGGCGATGAAAATTTTGGACAATGTCAAATTCGGAATCAGCGACCCATAAAACTTAAAGTAATTTAATAAGCAGAACTACGTATAATAGCTTTCCTTTATAAATCCTATAATGCCTGGATTGCTAGGGTTCAGAAGTGTACTAGTCAATTAACAACGGTAATTTTTGTCCAGTCCCCGTCGAATCCTACTATATATAAAAAAAAAAAAAAAAAAAAAAAAAAAAAAAAAAAAAAAAAAAAATTATACAACAATTTTATTCTAATTGTGCAAAAAAGAGCCCTCAATTGGTTTTGTTAATTCATCGAAGCAGAATGGTAAATCAACAAAGTAAGACTGTTGAATCAACAAATTGTTTATGAATTTGGCATACATTTTGTTGATTTAACAATCTACTTTGTCAGATTAACATTCTTACTTTGTTGATTCACCATTCTGGTTTGTTGAATTAACAAAACCAATTGAGGACTCCATTTTGTTGGAATTGTTAAATCAAACAATTTCATATTTCAGTGTAAAGTTAACTATATTTATACAGGTTCTTCGTGGGTCTGCTGTACACCTCAACGAAAGGGTCTTAAAGTATTAATTCATATGTATAAAGCCGTAAAAATGACAATGGCAGCATCAGAAAACACCAAAATTCATTAATAAATTCACAAATTGCAAAAAACACTAGACACTATTCACCCGTTTTTTTCCCACCAATGGCACGATATTTTGCGAGATTAGCGCGGCACGTTCAAATAATCACGGCCGACTGTCATAGCTGACTTTATAAACAAATAAACTGTAAACACTGACGGCGTCTGTTCGAATTCTTATACGTCTCAATATCCATACAATTCCTCACAAAATGTTGTGAAAAGCACGGATACCGATATTTGTGTCGACAAATTATCAAAATGAAAGATGAACCCACAGGAGTTCCAAGTATGATTCTAACTTCAATCATCATCCTTGGAACTCCAGTGTGTTATTCTTTCATTTTGATAAGTTTTCGACACAAATATCAGTTTTCGTACTTTTCACAACCTTTTTTAAGGAATTTAGGATATTTAGACGTAAGAATTTGAACAGAAGCCGCGCCAGTGTTCACTGTTTTTTTGTTAATGAAATTAGTTGTGATGACAGTGTTGGCCATGATAATTTGGATGTGCCTCGCTCACCCCGCGAAATATCGTGCACGTGGAGGAAAGATACAGGAGCGAATAGTGTCTAGTGTTTTTCTCAATTTGTGGGGGTTTATTGGTGAATTTTGGTGTCTTCTGATACTGCCAATGTCATTTTTAAGGCTTTTTACCCATGTGTATTAACTTACTTTAGAACATTTTGGCTAAAGTGTGCAACAGACCCATTAAAAAAGGTGTCACTCAAGTTATCTTGAAAACGGTTGCGTATTTCATTAAAACGATGGTTCAATTATTTCGGGGAAGACCCCTTTTCTTGAAACGCAGGTTCAGTTATTTCGAGGAGGGCCCTTTTCAGGGGGCCGAGTTTGGGGCCATACTGGCTCGCTTATTTCGAAAGGTACAAGCGGGGACAAAGATATCTGGCCAAGTTATGCAATACACAAACACACAAGCTACCATTCAACACGTGTATTAGATGCATATTACATGTTGCATCTTGTAGTCCAGGCATTTCCAGGGTGTAACAAACCTATATACATTAATTTTCATGGCGTGTGTTAGAGGTAAAAATAATACTATTTTTACCTATAAACATGGGTCCAAAATTGTAATCTTTTCGAGTTACAGTGTTGCAAAGTTTCCAGAAAACAAATTGAAAAATTGTCATAACTCCCTCGTGAATTGTTTTTATTGTTCGTAAATAGGTACTCTGATGTAATTTTAGGCGCTCTTGCCGTTTTAGGCCGAGAAAATGCTATACGCAAAAATTTGAGTGGGGTTTTGGGGTTTTTTTTTTTTTTTTATTTTTCTCATTTTTTTTGGCCAAATTATGTGAAAACATGCTTTCGGTTTCATTAAACCCAAAAACGATTAGCATTATTCAAAAGTTCGTAAAGTAATTGCATTTTTGGTCCTTATAAGTTTTTCCATTCCACAAACCCATTTCCGAGAAAATCGTTCCTGAAGTTGGAGAAGTCGGCCATGAATTGACAAAATCAAAGAAAAGGCGATTATTGGCCGACTTCTCCAACTTCAGGAACGATTTTCTCGGAAATGATTTGCAAAATGGAAAAACTTGTACGGACCAAAAATGCAAATATTTTACGAACTTTTGAATAATGCTAATAATTTTTGGGTTTAATGAAACCGAAAGTATGTTTTCACTTAATTTGGCCAAACAAAGTGAGAAAAATAAAAAAAAACCCAAAATCCCCCTCAAATTTTTGCGTACAGCATTTTCACGGCCAAAATCGGCAAGAACGCCTAAAATTACATCAGAGTACCTATTTACGAGCATTAAAAACAATTCACGAGGGAGTTATGACAATTTTTCAATTTGTTTTTTGGAAACTTTGCAACGCTGAAACTCGAAAATACTACAATTTCGGACCCATGTTTATGGGCAAAAAGCATAATTTTTATCTCTAAAACACGCCCTGAAAATTATAATGTACTTATAATTGTGTTACACCTGTATTAGATGCAAATGGGCGTTTAGACTTGCATTGAATGGAGCGAATAAGGTCTGAGTGTCGATTCACGTGTAATTTTTGTTGCTGAAACCGAATTTAAACCTTGCGTCCCCGAACGTTGTCGTCTTTCCAAAAAATCGTTATTTTTCACAACGCAACTCTGTTTTTTGAAAATATATTGATTCCGGTGGGTTTTACTGGCAAAATAGTTCAGTTCAAAATTGAAGCTGATAAAATTTCAGACAGAAATACTTTTTGACCGATAATTTTTTACCAAAAGTGCTGGCAGAGAAATTTTCGGCCAACAATATCCATTCAAAATTTTCAACGTTTTCATGTAGGCCATTATAATGAACTTTCTACAGTTAACCTAATTTCGTGAAAAAATTCTCAGTGGAATCGCGTGCAATCTGGCAGCGCTGAGTTTTGCGCATTTAAAAGCATGAAAAAGGTCGAACTATATTGGAGGTGCACAGTGCACTCCCTCAAATCGATATTTTGCATGTGTGTCAATATACGAAATGCATCAGCGTTGCCGAATTACACGCGCGACGCTATAATGACGGGAATAAAACTATTCTTCGAGTACAGCTTTCGAGCTTTAGGGGGAGGGGGAGTGGCATATCTGACCTCCTCTTTCTGGAGTGTCATTTTTTAGTCAACTCTGTCGGTGTTACAGCTCACAATCAGATGCTGAACCAGCACTCATCGAGACCGCTATCTGGCGATAATATCGTATTTTTCCCACATGGTTACATGCTAATGGCATATACTATCGGTTGTATCGAATTATTACTTGTGACGAATCGATAATATCACTGTGAAGACTTAGAAGCAATTAAAGGGTAGAGTGGATAAAGGGGTAATGTGACATTTTGGAAAAAATCGAGTTAGCACTGTGGGTGAAGGAGTTATGATGGTATCTATCTATAAATTTTCCAGCTTGGTTCAAAAAATGTAGGATATGACCCTACTTTCAAAGCTGTTGATGTTCAGCTAAAATGTCGAAAACATCCATACTTTGAACTTTAAAGTCGATTTTCTCAAAATCGAAAGAGTGTCACATAACCCCTTTATCCACTCTACCCTTCAATTGTCAGAACGATGTCACACTCAAAAAACCAGTTGAAAGAGATGTTATAAGTGACGTAAAAGCCGACGTTTCCAAACTGCTCCGTTCACGAGTCCGTCATGCTGATCTCGGAGGCCGCTTGGCAACGTCGCTTTCTGCGCAAAGGTTTCAAATTCAGGTATAATCTGTAGAATTTTATGTCTACTTTCTGTTGAATGGATAATGTTGACTGAAAAATTCACGTTTTAATCAACTTTTTCACAAAAAAGTAAAAAAAAAAGTGCCCTCTGTCAGCCGCACTTTTGGTAAAAAATTATCGGTCAAAAAGTATTTGTTTGAATTTTATCAGCTTCAATTTTGAACTGAACTATTTTGCCCGTAAAACCCACCGGATTCAAGATATTTTAAAAAAATAGAGTTTCGGTGTGAAAAAAAAGGATTTTTTAGAAATTCGGCAACGCTCGGGGCTTCACATTTGTCCGCAAAGTTTAAATTCGGATTCAGCGACCAAAATTACATATGGATCAACTCTCAGACCTTATTCTCCTTTCAATGTAAGGTAAAATCTTAACATGCCTGGACTATTGGCCAAATATATGTTTGTCCACGCAAGTGAATCTTTTCAGGGGATCAACGATAATAATCAGGCCCCGTTAAGGGCACAGGATGGGAGTCATGACCCCTCAAAATTAAACATTTCAAATGATAGTGCCGTAAGACTCTGCTCTGTGATACGTCATTAGAAACAACGTTACAAGTAGAACAGTTTTTCGCAAACCGAAAGTTTATATCGATTTTTGTTTTTCAGTTATCGAAGGTCAAAGTTTTGACCGAGGATATTTTTGAAGTTCGGTGAAAATCGAATTTTGACCTTCGATATCTCACGAAAAACGATATCAATTTCTGTTCTCCGCCAAAATGGTCGGTTTGTAACGTTCTTTCTGAAGATATATTAGAAATCAGGGTTTTATAACACTAACGTTTGAAATTCTCAAATTTGAGGGGTCGTGACCCTCACCCCCATCCCCCCCGTGAGGCCTGGGAATGATTGATCTCCTGAAAAGATGAAAATAAGGGAACTCATGTATGAGGGTTTTTTTTTTTTTTTTTTGAAACTCGAAATCGCATCTTTTTTACACTTCTGACACTTTTAGAATTTTCAAAAAATTATAGATGCTGTCTCCCCTTAAGTAATCTTTCTGGATAAAGTTGTATTTTTTTCGGAAAATGCCCACTCTTTAGAGCATTTAGAACTCAAAATTTTTGACAAGGATAATTTCACTATACAATGGGAGTTATGAACTTTTGAAAATGGGTCTATTACGAACTTCGACCTTCGATACAGATTGGATTTAGGAGGATGAGGACCGCCTGGGGCTCCCTACAGGACGGCTTCAAAATTGGCGACCCCCTGAATTAGTGTCTTCCTCGAAGTAACTGGGCCTGGATTTCTGCATTTTTCGAAGTTCGCAACCATTTTCGAGAAAATTTTAGCGGAGCTTTTTATACACCAGCTTCTCAGCTTTCCCACCAAATCCGTTTCTTTTTCATTCTATTGCAGATGAGGACACGGCAAGGTACGACTTTAAAGTACACTGCTCATACAGGAAGATCTGCCTTCATAATTTCGCTACTTCCAAAACACAAAGGTGCGATATTTGTTATTTACATTATGTCATTGATAAATTGAAATGGTATTAGAATCAAATCATTAATAATAATTATGTGTAATTATTAGTAATTATTATCAGTTATGTGTCCTCTTTTTTAAAAAAGAGGACACATAAATCATACAATAATGAGTCAATGACCTTTCTTGATCGCAAGATGTTCTCTTAAATGAAAACAGAAGAATTTGTACCGCGATGGCGTCTCAGTCAGGTAAAATTACAGAAAGTCGAAAATCTGTTACCGAATATTTATAAGGGCGTATTCTACAAGTCAAAATAAGAACTCCCTTCCTCTACACAGTCTGTCCAGAAATACTGTCACACACAAAAACGTGTTCTTTGAGAAAACGGCTGAGCAAAAGTAGATAAAGGGTGCGTAACATAAGTATATGTAGCTACTTTCAGGGCGTGCTTTCTATGCCAAAATAATATATATATTTTTCCTATTAACAAGTGTGAAAAAATGCCTTCCTTTTGAGCTGAAGCCCTCAGAAGTTTTATAAGATTGATGGTTTTTTTTTTTTTTTAATATCGATCGCCACCATGAACCAAATTTCATGAAAATTGGTGTCCCGAGGTAATTTTACCTCTAGAATCCATTAATGAAAAATTCAGTTGAGTCTGACAGTGCTTTACAGGCAATCTTGTATCTTTAACGGTACACATTTTGTTACAGATTAACAATTTGAAAAGAAAATTACAATGACCTCATGAGACATAAACTCTTAGAAAGATTTTTGGTCTCCAGCGCATTTTTGATTCGACGCGTTTTAAGCGAAATAATTGCTGCGATCTGGAAAAGTCAGCGCTTTTACTGTAGCGGGAAAATCGAAGAGGCTGCCGCTGCGGTGTGGCGAGTTAGATACTTACTGTCACTCATTACGGTAAAAGTGGAGAGTTTTCCAAATTGCGCAGCAATTATCTCACTTAGAACGCATCCATATTGAAAAAATTCTGGAGATCAAAAATCTTTCTAAGAGTTTTTTTTATCCGATTTAAGTCATTATTCTTTAACTTCTTAATCTTCACCATAAAATTTTGCCCTTAAAGGTACAATATTGCCTGATAAGTACAGTCAGACTTAACTTTTAAATTTCTCGTGGTCAGTTATAAATTTTACACGTAAAATTGCCTCGAGACACCAATTTTTATGACATTTGGTTCATGATGGTGGTTGATATTCCAAAATAACCATACATTTTTTAAAACTTTGGAGGGCTTTAGCTCAAAACGGGGGCATTTTTTCATACACGTTTATAGGGGAAAAAATCTTAGTTGGCCTCAAAAACACGCCCATAGAAGTAGCTATTAGGTTATTTCAGTTATTTGGCCAATTTAGTTTTAAAAGTCTCGTATACTGCAATTATAGACATAATGCTACGTAAGTTTCTTGAAATATTGTGCGGCAAAAATGAGAATTTCTGGCCCTAAACTAGAAAGGGATAACTCTGAAGTATTTTTTTTTTATATTTCGTGCATTTTGTGATAAAAATTGAATGTAGTTGGTGTGTGTTTTCAAAATTTAATTAAATCAAAGAGTAAGAAAAACTCTCAGAAAGAAGAAGCCTCATGACACACTGTTTTTCATTTTCTTTTACTTAATCTGCAAACAGTAAATACATGATTATTAGTAAGCAGTAAACAGTAGACACCCTCTGTCTATCAGACCGTTTTCGTTCACAATTATTTGACCATTTATGCATGATTTAATATCATAACTATTTTATTTCTTACTCGCAGAAAATGACCTTCCCAAGAAGACCAAGGGTAAGAATTCTGTGCGTAGAAACCTGATGAATTACTTAGATTCCAAATCAGATTTAGATGACGAACAGAGAAGTTTGATGGAGACGGGTGAAAATCTAACGAACACAAGTAAGATTCAAAAACTTCAAAATATTCATTCAGTTGATCTTTCGCCCTAAGACCCCTGAAAAACTGAGCCCCAGATATCGAATGGGACTTCAAATGCAAATGAAGAATCCACATACACTGTGCCTCTAAAATCATAACCACTTTTCGAATTTAATTCGAGATATGCGACTAACGTAGAAAGTTTCGAGGCTCCGCACCCCTCAAGGTTTCCGTTGTTGTAACTAAGAAAAAATTTCTGGGGGGGGGGGAGTCATATATTTCGAGTGAATTTTTCCTCACAATTTTGGGTATTTCCTCCAATGTCTCAAGTTGTGTCTTTCATTTTCTGTTTCCATCTTTTGAAATGCCTCCCTACACATTTACTTTCTTTTCTTTTAGTCCCTTCTTTTTCTTTGCCAAATTTGCCTTCTTATTAAATTCCAAGGGGGGAGGCCATCATGTAAACACATCAGAACAATGACAGTTAGCGTTTTTGAGGTTTTGTCATTCACCAATGGGTTTGTTGCAAACTTTTGCTAGAACGATTAAGAGTGTTTAATGTAAAATCGCCTGAAAAGTCCATTGGTGGCATCTGAAAGTCATGAAATGCGATAATAAACTCACAATAGACGTTTAATGAAATCCAAGATGGCGGTAAAATATTGAGCAATCTGTATGCATGCACCTTTAACATCCAAGGATTGCCAACGTTGACAACCTCACAGCTTCAGAGGTTATGTGTTTATTTACGTTGTGATTGGGTGTGATTAATATTGTGAGGTTGGCTATCCTTGGATGTTTGTGGTGCATGCATACAGGTTGCTCAATATTTTACCGCCATCTTGGATTTCATTAAACGTCTCTCGTGAGTTTTATACTGCATTTTATGACTTTCTGATGCCACCAATGGACTTTTCACACGATTTCACATGAGATTGTACACTCTATAACGCTGTAGCAAAAGTTTGCAACAGACCCATTGGGAAAAGAAACTGGGGGGGGGGGGGGGTTGCTCCTCAGGTCAATCCTTGATGAGGATTAATGGTATGTACCGGATGTGTCAGAAAAAAGGATCAGGGTGAATATTTAGGGAACGAGTTTGATTTTCGAAAAATGCCGAGACGCGTGTTTGCTTTTTTAGGGGGTTCTCATCATCGGCATCCTTCAGAGGGGGCGGGAGTGGGGGACAGCAGCCCTTACATTGCATAGCTCGAATGAGGACTCCCATTTTTTATAGCAGATTCAGAAAGTATACTCAAACTTCTGAAACCGCCGCATGTCAATATCGATTTTCGTCTTCGATATATCTAACCTCAAAGTCCGATATCGGCCGATTTTCAAAATCATAACTTTTTCGAAAAAGGTTGGGATTTAAGCAACACCTGACCTAAAATACTCTCCAATACAATAACTTCACAGATAATAATACATTTCTCAAATTAAATTTACACGGTTGCCATTTTTAGGCCCCTAATTTTTTTCAAAACCGTTGAACAGTTTGGTGATCGGTCATAATGTCCAAAAATAAATGTCCAAAAATCAAAATGTCCAAAACTTTAGTGTCCAACTAAAAAAATGTCCAAACGTTTTGCTAATGTCCAAAGACATAAAATGTCCGAAAACAAAAAATGTCAAAAAAAAAAAAAAAAATAGGTTAGGAGCGTATGATAATGTTTATAATGTACAGCTACTTGGATCTCATTCCTCTTCAGAGTCACCGACCTCATCCGCCGCAGGCTCATCAGAGACGCGAATGTAATACGCTATACCTCGGAGGTACCTAGGGATCTCATTTGCCTCCTTAAATTCTTGATACCGCCTCACTCGTCTTTCAATTCACTCCTGATTCTCCCTGGATTTTTTACTGATCTGTTGGCGAATGCGTGTGCGTTCTAAATCGAGTTGTGTGCACAGCTGCTCCGTATCATTCTAATCTCGCCCCATGTAGTCCAAAAATTTCCATATGCTTAGGCTATCTCTCAATTACATACCGGTGGGGGGGGAGAGGTATCCAGGAGTCTGGATCCCCCCACCCCTTTGACACCAAATTTTGCCCTAAAAATAAGTCATTGTTTGCGTTTTCGGACAAATTTGACCCAATTATTTTTGGACCCTCCCCCCTTATGACAATTTTCGGACCCTGGTCTTCATGCTTTGGACGTACACGAACCTATTTTTTTTCCGGACATTTTGTGTCTTTTGACATTAGCAAAACGTTAGGACATTTTTTTTTAGTAGGACATTAAAGTTTTGGACATTTTGACTTTTGGACATTATGACCTAGCACCAAAATTTTGATTGGGTTATTTTCTTGAAAAACGGTCTAAATTCAGTATTTAGGCTCCGAGGCTGTCCACTGAGGGTAGAAAAATACTGAAATATGCTTGGAAATTCACGAAAGTCTCGCACTATTCATTAAAACCGCACATTTTGGCTCCAAAAATAATCAATTTCGGGAATAATGACATCATTTGTTTAAAGATTTTTAGAGACTCTTGAGGGCTTCTGAACAAAGTTCCGTTCTTTCATACCCTCAGCAGACAGCCGCAGAGTCAAAATGGGGACTAGAACTGTTTTTCAAGAAACTAACCTATACAAAATTTCCGATATTTTTGAGATAAAGGGGCCCAAAATGGCAACAGCGTAAATTTTAGTAGGAAAGTGAATGTTTATCTGAAAAGCTCTCGTTATAGAGAGCACTTCAAGCTCTTAGTTTCTTTATGTTCCAACTTGTTTTGAGGAAGTTCTGATCTTTTGAAAAACGACCGATAACGAACTTTAAGGTTATATACTTATATATCGAAGATGAAAATCGATATTGACATGCAATTTGTGCTGTAAGTCTCCAATTTTATGTTCTTTTTTAATCTGCAATAAAAAATGGGGGTCTCCATTTGAAAAATGCAATTTAGGGATACTGCCCCGGCCGCGGCCCCGGGAATATGAAAAAAAACCCTCATGTAGATGTCCTCCAAATAAGCGATCACGTGACTGAGCGTTTTTCAAAAATCGAACCCGTTTCCGGATTATTCGCCCCTGATACTTTTTTTTACACACCCTATATGTTAAATTAAATGTTACTCTTTCCATTTATTTTTCAAAAGGGAAAACGCCTCATTCACACTACTGACATTCGATTTCTGGAGCTAGAATGATGACGTCAATTTGAAGATTATGAATAATTTGAAACCATATTAAATTATCCAACTGCGTATACATTCGAGAATAATCAATTTTTCTCTAATGTGTAGTTCGATCTCAAACTGTTTGAA
This sequence comes from Trialeurodes vaporariorum, assembly GCA_011764245.1. Taxonomy (NCBI): domain Eukaryota; kingdom Metazoa; phylum Arthropoda; class Insecta; order Hemiptera; family Aleyrodidae; genus Trialeurodes; species Trialeurodes vaporariorum. The sequence continues at coordinate 46,085,573 of VMOF01000013.1, read as the reverse complement.
TTTTTGCTTGCAGAAAACGATACATCGAAACATAATTCAAAGAAAAATGATGCGCGTAAAATCAGCGTTTCGGATTCCGAGTCAGATTTGGACGATGAACAGAGACAGTTGGTAGACACAGCTTCACCACTTATAGGCACAGGTAAGATTCAATGAAGTCTGAAAACATCACATTTTAAAGAGCCGAATAAAACCATTTCTTCTTGAAAGTTTGTTCACACAAAAGCCCTATCTGAACTCAAGTTTCTCTAGTTTACAGAAAATCGATATTTTTCAAGGAGCGACCATTGTATTGACTAATCGTGAACAAAGTAGCGGTGCTCTCTTCTTCCAATTTTTAACTTAAGATTATAAGGATTTCTTGCCTCAAATTGATCAGATGTCCAGTCTGCGAGAGTTCTGTAGGGAACCTTAAAACAGGCCTGGATTCAGGGCAGGGCTATAAGGACCGCCGCTATGGGCGGCAATTTTGGGGGGGGGGCGAAAAAAATCAAGCATCTCTTAAATGAGTAGAGGGCGTCCCAGGGACAAATCGGCATAATTTCACTGTCCATTTTTGCTATCAAAATTATATTATTTCATTGAAAATAGGTCTGGACATTCCCCCTTCACTTTCAAGCTAGAGCTACCGAAATTCCAAAGTCACGGTGCAGTTTTCTATGTTTCCTCAAAGAAAACGACCAAATTGAGTGCTTTTTTGAGTCAATTTTTTGAAAGTTTGACATTTTCCTGTGAAAATCGTAGCTTTTCATATTTTTAAAAAAGTCGACATTTTCAGGGGATCAACACATTTTCAATCAACTTTTGGGGACAAAATAATGTGATTTTTTCTTGAAAGTGTTCATTTAATAAATGCTTTTTTGAGCGGAGTTTTTCTTTTGCTTGGGACAATTTAAAATCATTGTAGCCATTTTATTTTGGCAGCACAACTTTACGAAATATCCACTGTCTCATTGGTTAAGAAAGACAGAAGGTGGAAGTTTGCAAATATCACAATTTATTATCATATTAACGGTTTAAGGTATTGGCGTATGAGGCATTGATCTATTTCTTTTTTTTTCGTTAATTTTAGACTTCACTGAGAAGACTGAGCCTGTCCAAGCACACAATTATGAATCTGCTAGTGTGAAAACCTATTCCAGAAGAAGTAAACGTAAGGAGGATCCTCCTGCTATTGTAATTAATGTTCCCGCACGCTCTTCAAATGAATGTTCTGCAGATGCCAGCCTGTATAGTATTTTTGACTTTCAAGATGAAGAAAGTAAAACGGAAAATGGTGAGGAAGAAGCGGGCTCACAAACAATCATAAATAATACCAATGGCACGTCTACAGTTTCTAATGGTAAAGATATTCAGATAGATGTAGATTATGAGGAGTTTCCACAGTATAGCAATGAGTGTTCAACTTTAGAAGTAGCGAGGGACATTTTAAATTTTGAACCATTATTGATGGAAAACCCTGAATTTTCAGAAAAAAATGAAGGAGGCCTCATCATCAGTGACTCCGAGTTTTATCTCGCGAAAGCGACCTCATGTGACCAGCCAATTACATCTGCGAACATCGTGGACAGTGTTCAGGGAAATAAAACAGCTGAGAGAGAATCTCAAGAAGTATCTGTGCACGGAGAGGGAGTCGAGCACAACTCTCTATGCTCTGTATCAGAGGGAGAAATTGCTTCGGGTTCAAATGAGCAAGACCCTATAATTCACTTGTCTTACGTCAATAGTACGTCAACCGTCAAAGTATATGATAAAAAGTATGCGTGCCTTTTTTGTTTTAAACAATTTTCAAAACTACCCCAGCATTTAGAGGTTGCGCATAAAAACGAGAAAGAGGTTCAGGAATACATGGCTTTTCCAAAAAATTCTGCAGATCGGGGAAACCTAATAAGAAAGATAAGAAACAACGGTAATTATATCCACAATTACAAAGTTTTGGAGAAGAATCACGGCACATTATTAGTCTGTAGACGGCCAACATTTTTATCTTCTGCCCTAAGTTTTTTACCGTGTCAATTCTGTCGTGGTTTTTATTTGCGCACATTGCTTTGGAAACATTGTAAAACATGTCCCGATAGAAATGAAGAGTTCCTGCCTTCTAACTCAAAGGTGCAAGCGAATTCTATGTTGCTTCTTCCTTGCGCCAAAAATACGACTGAACGAGTTAAGTCTACCATACTCAAAGGGATGACTCAGGACCCCATCTATGCAATTATCTCCAATGACGAGACATTGATGGATTTTGCTAACAGAAAGGCAGAAAAATATACAAATATGGAGCAAATGAAGTTCGAAATCCGACAAAAATTGAGAATCGTAGGGAGATTAATTAATCATTTAAAAGATAAGTATAAATCTGGCTTTAATTCTGTCGCTCAATTAACCTCGCCGGCTAACTTTTATAAGGTGCGCGACGCCGTGCGAGAGTTATTTTTGGTCGGCAATAACCCATCACCGAGTAGTGCAATTAAAGTAGGCCATTACCTGAAAGCTTGCGCCAAAATCCAGATTTCAAATGCCATTGTGCACAGCAATCGCAAGCTGAAAGAAAGCCTCCAGGAATTTCTGTTTCTCTACGAAGCAGATTGGCCGGATCTGATAGCGTTTAATGCGAGAGAGATCTTGATATCGAAGAAATTTAATAAAAAAGCCTCGTTACCTTTAGCCGAAGACGTACTCAAGTTCAACCGGCTTATTCTAATCACGGAGAAAGAAGCAATTGCAAAAGATTTTAAAAATATTAATTATCGGTCTCTCTCGGAAAATACGCTTGCGCATATCATTGCTTTCAACAGGAGAAGACCTGGAGAAACAGAAAGACTTTTAATCTCTGACTTCAACAACCGAGAGATTAATTCTGCGCCCCAAGGAGAGGTAGAAAATATCCTGTCGAAGATGGAGAAAAAAAATGCATCCCAACTGACAAGAATCGAACTGTGGGGCAAAAAACGCCGAAAAGTTGCTATAATGCTAACCCCTGATATGGTGAAGTGCGTAGACCATCTGATCAAAGAACGCGAAAATAATCAAGTGAAGAAGGACAACCCTTATGTTTTTGCGATACCCAGATGCAATACCTCTATACGTGGATACGATGCTGTCAGAAAAATCGCCCATAAATGTGGCGCCAAACAACCATTAGACTTGACATCAACAAAATTTCGGAAGCACATTAGCACACTAACACAACTTCTAAATTTAAAAGCAAATGAGCTCCAGATGGTTGCAGATTATTTAGGTCACAACATTCGCATCCACGAAGAATATTACCGCATGCCAGAGGAAATGCTTCAAAAATCTCAAGTGAGCAAGCTTCTACTAGCCCTTGAACAGGGCATAATCGGGGAGTTTAAGGGCAAGTCTTTGAACGAGATAAATCCCGAATTGACGAGCTCTGGTCCGGCACAAGGATCTGACAACTCCAATAGTGGTTCCGACTCATCGGATGAAGGAGAAACTGAAGATCAACAGCCCACCGAAAATTTAAGGGAAAGCGTTGAGGGTGAAACAGTTCGACCGAAAATTGCAAAACCCCTGAAGGAACTTACAAAACGTATCAAAAGAAAAGCCACCGAAATTGCTTCTGATTCTGACTCTGACTACGAGCCAGCTCCTTCGCCAATAGCGAAATGTAAGACTAAAAAAAAAATCAAGCGGGAATATTTGAGTGACGAGGATAAATGTCTCTTAAGAAAAGAGTTTTCAACTAATATTATCAGAGGCAAAGTACCGGGAAAAGAAGACTGCGTCTTATTTCAGAAAAAATTTGATCAGATGAAGAAATACTCATGGGAAAAAATTAAGTGGGGAGTTTACAATATCATTGCAGCGGAGAAAAGGGAGAGGACGAAATTGAAGTGAGAATAAAATGATGAATAATGTTGTGACGCTTTGTGCTTTTAAATATTTTAGTTTCGATGTCATTTTTTTGTGAGTATCGTGTGTTTTCTATTATGTATGGATCTGAGTCTTAGATTCACATAACAATGAATGTATTTTACAATATGAAGTTGCAAACTTTTGCTACAGTAGAGAAAGCGCACGTGATTCGATGTAAAAAAACGTGAAAAAAATTATGAACACGCAAAAAACTTTCAAAGCCTCTCCGTAACTCAGGAGAGCTTTATTATTTTGATTTTCTTGCTAATACTGTGAAATTATCGAAATTGTGTTAACCCTACGTGTTTCATTGTACAGTGCAGAGTTAGAAAACATTATTGAGGTTTTTTTTCCTTCTTTAACTGCCTCGCATAAACATTTACTTAAGACTATTAGTAAAGAAGGCCACTCCTCTTACGACAATTTCTCCGTAAAATTGGCTGACATTTTTATATGTATATTGTAGGCAAATTGCTCTTTACCAAAATTCTCCAACGGCTCAAAGTTGAAACTAACACTTTTCGAATAACGAGAGAGGGGGGGGGGGGTGCCGAAGTCCTATATATTTGCAAATACGTACAAAATCCACGAAAGACCTCGAGAAAATCAGAAATTAAGTCTGACTGTACTTTTCAGGCAATCTTGTACCTTTAACGGCACAAATTTTATGTTACAGATTAAACATTTTAAAAACAAATACTAACATAATATGGGAAAAACCATTAAAAAGATTTTTGGTCCTTAGCATATTGTCGATATGACGCGTTTTAAGCGAGATAATTGCTCTATAATGTGGAGAAGTCAGCGCTTTTACTATGGTGGGCGGCCCGAAGAAGCATCGGAGTGACGGGTTGCATCCTTACTGCCGCTCACCATGGTAAAAAAGCTGACTTTTCCACATTGTGGGTCATTTATCTCGCTTATAACGCGTCTAATTGAAAAATGCAAGATACCAAATATCTTTCTAATGGTTTTTTCCATCTTCTTTCAGCAATTGTTTTTAACATTTTTAATCCGTAACATAAAATTTGTGCCGTTAAAGGTACAATATCGCCTAAAAAGAACAGCTAGACTTAATTTTTGATTATTTCGAGCTCTGTAATGGATTTTGCACTTAAAAATACCACGGGATACCAATTTTCATGACATTCGGTTGATAATGGTGGTCGATATGCCAAAAAACCACACATTTTTCGAAACTTTAGGGGGCTGTAGCTCAAAAGGGGGCATTTTCAGATCCATGTTTGTAGGAAAAAAAATCTTTTTTGACCAAAAATATGTGCTCCAGAAGTTTGGCACATGAGTTTTATAACACCCTGCATATTGACACCCAAACACGACGTCGTGAACCACTGTTGCGCGACGCGAAGTAAAAATGTGGCCCGAGGCGTTGCCTGCAATCTGGCGACACTGTATCTTGTCCGTTCAAATCCATTGAAAAGATCAAACTCGATATTTGTCATAGTTTCAAATCGACAAAATTCAGCGTTGCCAGAAGACTCGTGGCATGATATGAACATGAGACGCTGGGACGATTGACACCTTCCCCTCCACCCATCTTAAGGTGATGGCTAGCGTATTTATAGGGCCTCAGATTGCATTCTATTAAAAGACACACCAAAAAGTTTAACCCCCGAATAAACATATCCATATTAACAGGTCAAGTTACTGCAAAAGAAAATGATACAGCACCGAGAGTAATGGCGCTCAAGCGAGAGCCACCCCCCTCTATTTACATTTTTGGGTAGTGGCGAAAGGGGGAGGGGGCATGAAGCGCATGCACTCGTAAAAAAACAATGATAGTACCGGTGCAAACCGAGAATCGATTCTCGATAATTTTCTTTTAAAATAAAGTTATTGTAAAGAATGGTCTGAAACGCCAAATGCGCAAAAGAAAAAAGAAGAAAGAAGGTGATAAAGGCCTGCAGCTACCCCCCCCCCCCCCTCAAAGATTGAGAGTTGTAGCCACCCTTGAAAAATGAATCCTGGGTGCGGCCATGCTCCCATCCGTCACGCGAAAAGTGTTCGTTTCTGGACTTGGAGCTCAAGAACACTTTTGATGAAGAACACTTTCCCTACAAAATTTTGGAATTTTCGGCAATTTCACCGAAAGCTGTAATTCCATAAGCGGCATGGAGAAAGATTTCTTATTGGAATTACGGAGCGTATTATTAAATATGGGGTAAAAAGAAATTCCTTTTAAAATAACAAAAATTCTCATTTATTCAACGATTTTTTCTTGTAAATTATCAGAACTTTCTATCGCATTTATATCATTCGTCCAAAAGAACGTTCTGGTGTTTCAGAAGAATCACAAGAAAGAATCGTTGGATCAATACTATTTCTTGTTATTTTAAAAGGAATTTTTTTACCCCATACTTAATAATACGTTCCGTAATTCCAATAACACATTTTTCTCTGTGGGGGTACCTCCTCCTTCACACATTTTATTTTTTTAGGTGTTGTATTGTATGTACATATTTTCCCTTTGTATTACCTTTAAACTGGGCGTAAGGCCTACATCATACAGGCAACGTCGTCGATTAGACTATTTATGTAACAGGCGTAAATTTTTAGGGAATAACCTATTAGAATTTGTAAGTTTTAAGTATTTCAGTTTTAATGATATTCATTTGAAAGCTTTGAATGTGTGTCATCAGGTTTGGAATTTTCAAAGTGTGTAATTAAGTAGCAATGATTACATTTTGTGATTTAGACAGTTTTTGGAAGACTAGAAGTAACCTGCTTTGTACATATTTTATTTGTACTGTAATTTATTTGTAAACATTTATTTATTTCAACTAATTCCTCAACATATACATCAACGAAGCGCGCATAAAGTTTTTCGCCGACATTTGTCTATCATTTTACTCAGGTTCACATAGCCAGTAGAACTACATTATGCCAACCAAGCTTCACCACTGACCGCACAGAAGTTTATTAGAAGATGCCTTAATTATGTGACGTAATGGTTCTAATGGATGAATGGAATTGAACAGCATATACTTTCGTTACAGTTTTTTTTTTTTTTTTTTTTTTTGTAAAGAATGATAAATCAGAGACGGTGCGTGCAATCTGACAACGATGCATTTCGTTCTTTAAACCCACGTAAAATATCGATTCGAGGCACTGGGCATCCCCAAAACTTCGACCTTTTTCACCTTCAATGAACTAAATGCAACGTTGCCGGATTCCATGCACCGTCACTGTGAAAAAGTATAAAAACTACTATTATTAATGTAGTTTTTTCGTGCAATACACAGCCTGAAAAGTTAATTTTGTAAACACTCTCCTATGCTTTTTCCCTAAAAAATTCCTCGCAGCGCTGCTCCTAATGTGTTCTCTCTCGGTCTTTTTGTTTGTATTGACCATTAACGACTCTTGTTTTAAATTTGTTATAAATAGATCTTGTTTTAATAAGTCTAGTGAATTTAATTTCGTTTACTCTACTTGTAAAGCGAATCCAACCAATAAGTTGCATGGATTGTTTCTCTGACTTCCGCGAAATCATACTACTTCACCATGTCTTGGACGTTTTATATTTTTCTTTCTTTTAAAGTTTTTTGAATATTTTTTTTACTCGCGAATTTTCTTGCGTGACCTTGCACTTCCTAGTTTTTTATGACACATGGGGATCCATTATTTTGAGGTGGACATCTTTGTTTTTGGTTATGGCAAGTTGTTGCTGGTTAACTTATCTTATTTCTTTCATCGTTTAAAATGGTTATCGATTCCCCCGGGGGAGCATGTATGAGGGTCACCCCCCCCCCCCCCCCCCCCAACCTGCCGGGCTAGTATTCAGAAAGTTGGACTCGGACAACATAATTCAAGCCGAAATTGTTGATTCGGACCGTTTTACAGGAAAATCGATGGTTCAAAATGTTCGAAAATGTTGAAAAAAATTTGGGCCCGGCCCAAATTAATAAGATTTAGGGGGGTGATGATCCCCTAGTTCGATAATCCCCCTCCCTTAAAAATGTCCTTTTTGAAGTAATGGAACCCGTGTTTCAGCGTTTTTTTGAAATTCGAACCCATACTCGAGTGATTCGGAGCTGCTCCTTTTTTCTCTCTCAACACTCTGCATAACAATTGTAGGAGAAAGAGAGAGAGAGATAGAGAGAGAGAGAGAGAGAGAGAGAGAGAGAGAGAGAGAGAGAGAGAGAGAGAGAGAGAGAAGAGAGAGAGAAGAGAGAGAGAGAGAGAAGAGAGAGAGAGGAGAGAGAGAGAGAGAGAGAGAGAGAGAGAGAGGAGAGAGAGAGAAGCCCCAACAGCAACCTTACCGCTTTTCTGCTCCCATATAATAAACGTTTGAGAGAGGGAGTTAAGTGAAACTATCCTACAGTGGAAAGATTTAAGTAATTTTAAGGCAGGGACAACGGAACTCCTGAGTGCTAGAATAATGCAAGGTATAAGTATTTTTAAACTTTCTGTACTAACGACAGAAAACACTCGTAGGGCTGTGCTGAAGCTCGTTAGATACGGATTAAAAATTATTATGCTGCAAACCGATAATACATTTTATTGATTTGTTCAGTATTCGAAAAAACTATGGGTTCGTATGTACCCAAATATACGGTTAAAACAAATGTATACATAAAGTTATATACATAACAAATACCTTTTTAAGCATCGACCAATTTAACTTCTAATAGTTATCTAAACGTTTCAAGTGGCGTCCAATACAGTTATACATATAGTTTTAAAAAAAAAATTAAAAAAGTTTCTCGCGTCTTACATAGTTTAAATGATAAATCAACAAACAAACAAAAATTCGATCTTCAGAAAGAACAATTTTTCAAATAAGATAAATTTCGAATGAACGCTTGTTGAAATTTTATAGATATACTAAGAAAAAAAACAAAAACAATGAGCATCTATAAATATTCTATTGCACCTGTATAATTGTTGTCTACGAACTCTTCACAAAAAATAATCAGTTCTGAGCTGTACTAATGTGAGGATGAAAGTTCATCACTTCCTCAGAAATATGGCATAATGCGAGGAGAATATCCTCAGAAATGTAGAATAATGTGAAGAGAATATCCTGAGAAGTATAGCATAAAGCGATGAGAATATCCTCAGAAGTATATCATAATGTGAGGAGAATATCCTCAGAAGTATAGCATAATGCGAGGAGAATATCCTCAGAAATATAGCATAATGCGAGGAGAATATCCTGAGAAGTATAGCACGTAGCGAGGAGAATATCCTCAGAAGTATATCATAAAGCGAGGAGCATATCGTCAAAAGTAAAGCAGTGCGTACAGAAATATTATTGAGAGCGGAAAAATGCCCAATCGACTTTTCCGGGCACATTATAAATATAAAGCTAACGCCCCTCCAAAGTGTATTCTCTATTTTCCCGAGAATTGGCCGAAGCGATTTCCCTCAAAGTAGGCATGATGATTCCTAACGATATTTTGAGGAGATCCCTGAAAAAAATGCGAACAAAATGTTTGTGAGCGCCGCGCCGCAAATTGAATTTTAAAATTAGAGGGGGGCATTATTCTGACGCTTGCATTCCCTCCTCCGAGTGTCTGTCCCTTCCTCCACCCGCTCTACACTCGACAGAATTTCATCGGTAAATACAGTGTGAGAGGTGGAGGGAGAAATTTGTTTTCTCGCGAATCTCTTGAGCACTTGGTCCATCAAATTTTCAATTTTTGTCGCACATCTTAAGACTGTCGCAACTATTTCGGTCCTTACGCTCATCGCTTGAACCCAAGCGCTTCGATACTTTTAATCTGTAATTTTTGCCGTACTTACCTCTTCAATCATTTGTTCAACAACCATTATGATTCATGAAATACAAAACAAATTTGCTTAAACCAACTAGCCTGTACCCCTAGAATGCTGGCGCCCGTACTCCGTAGGGTGCCTGAATTGGCGAGTACCGGTCATAAGAGAGACGAAATAAGCAAGAATCGGTTCTACGTGGAGCTAAATAGTATTCCCTATCTCTCTGCGTGACTGGACACCTTTGAAAAATTGATTACTCAAAATTGAATTTATCTTACTACTATTCATACCTCCATCAAAAAACTGTATCCGCCTAAACGCTCAGATTTTACGCCTTTTCGATCGCTGTATCACTTTCTAGGGGTCGTGTGGAATAAATTTGAGACATGCGCCCCCCCCCCCTCTCCCATAGGACAAGTGTGTTAAATTATGACTGAATTTGTGTCAAAACTGTTTTTAAATCTGGAAAGTACTTGCTTCTTGGAATATTTTGGACTCCTAGATTAAAAAATGCCGACTTTTTAAATAGGAGAAATAATTGTTTGGGGTCAAACTTTGACCTTCAATAAAACAAAAAACATACCAACTTCCAATTTGCGCCAAAAGTGTTGGAATTTTATGATTTTTCTAAATATATAAGTTACATTAAGATAGGGGTTGTCCTTTGAAATTTTGAGTAAGGCCTCCCTGGGGGGCCCCGGAGAGGGGAAAGGAAAGTTGCTCCCAAAAAATGAAAATTGGTCTAAAATAATGAAGAACGGTCAAATCCGCAACTCTCTGTGTAAAAACACCCTGTATAGTTAAAACGAAAATTAAAAATTGAAAAATTTATCATCACGTCTAAAATAGTCTAAAATATCACGTCTTCAGAAAGAATAATTCGAAAAATTCGAAAAAAAAATATTCGCATGAACGCATTTGGAAATTATATGTATAGATAAACCGAGAAAAAGGAATAATGAACATAACAAATCATTCTATTCCAACGCCATCTATTATATGTATAGATAAACCGAGAAAAAGGAATAATGAGCATAAAAAATCATTCTATTCCAACGCCATCTGTATAACTGTCCGCGAACTGTTCACCGAAAATCAAACAGTCCTACGCTATACTTATGAGGATAAAAACTCATCACTTATGAGGATATCCTCACAAGTGATCAAATCCTCAGAAGTATAGCATAATGCGAGGCAGATATCCTCAAAAGTATAGCAGTGTGCACTCACACACACACACACACACACACACCCGACATATATATATATATATATATATATATATATTATATATATATATATATATATATATATATATATATATATATATATATATATATATATAATATATATATATATATATATATATATATATATATATATATATATATATATATATATATATATATATATATATATATATATATATATATATATATATATATATATATAATATATATATATATATATATATATATATATATATATATATATATATATAATAAACACGTAAAAACTTAGATCAGCCAACAAAATATAGAAAAACAACTTAAATTGGGATAAAGGCTGGAAACAAATTAAAATTTGGGACGTTTCGGGCCAATTAACAGACCCTTTTTCAACCAAATAAAAAAATAAAAACCAAAACAAATACAAATGAGCCGCCGCTGTAATTGCAAGGCAAGGACTGGCGAAACGGTAAACAGTTCAAACAAAACACAGGTGCAAAGATTACCTAATCACCAACCTCCTCAGAGAGGAAAAATTGGTGATAAGCACCGCTGAGACCGTTGACATCCGCGCGCGAATTACACACGTGATTCTTTTGGCGCAAAATATGAATCATTTCGAGCATACTGCGGGCAAAGCAGTTCTTTTCGGTGGCTAAAACACGAACACTGTTAAAATCAAAATGATGGTGGAGTGTGTTTTCATGGTGATGCAACGCGGTCTTCTCATTTTTATCATATTTATGCCCGTTGAGTCTCTTTTTAAGAAGTTGTTTTGTCTGACCAATATAACCCATTTCACAATCTTGGCAATTAAGATGGTAAACAACCCCGCCATTTGCTCAGTCTCTCTTTCTGATTTTAACTGAGACATAAGAAATCCTAAATTATTATACTGTTTGTGGACCACAGGAAAACCAAAAGATTTTAAAATGGCCGACAATCTTTCAGACAAAAAGGGAACATATGGGGGGCTAATAAGTTTAGAAAAATCAACTTTATTCCTGGATGGAGCTTTTTCATGATAATTTTTTTTGGACACTTTGGAGAATTCTCTGTTAATAAGACGGGCAGGGTAGCAGTTTTCCATTAAAATACGTTTACCCAGATTGGCGGTAGTTTGGGTAAAATCCCGGTCACTTAAACGAAAAATACGTTGCGCAAGATTAGTGACGACATTACGTTTGTAAATAAATGGCTGCACCGACAAAAAATTCAACAAACGCCCCGAGGACGAAGGCTTTTGGTACCATTTGCATTTCAAAACATTATTAACCCGGGGCACAGTCATATCAAGGAAATTGATGGACTGGTTGACCTCTTCTTCAAGAGTAAATTGAATGGAGGGATTTTTTGAATTAAAAAAATGCAAAATAGGTACCACTGTGTCCTCATGAACCACCAGAAACAAATCGTCGACGTATCTTTTATAAAAAAGAATTAAAAATGAAATGGTACCGAGAATGTCCAGTTCAAAATCCTCCATAACTATGTTCGCCAACACAGCAGAGACACTACCCCCCATTGCCAAACCACGAATCTGATGAAAAAATTTGTGCCCAAAAAAAAATTTTAAAAAATTTTTGTTTTTTTTAAAAAATTTTTTCTTTATGCCCTCAAAGTGTGTTTGGAGTCCACTGTTTTTCAGTTTGAGGACAAATTTTTTCATCAGATTCGTGGTTTGGCAATGGGGGGTAGTGTCTCTGCTGTGTTGGCGAACATAGTTATGGAGGATTTTGAACTGGACATTCTCGGTACCATTTCATTTTTAATTCTTTTTTATAAAAGATACGTCGACGATTTGTTTCTGGTGGTTCATGAGGACACAGTGGTACCTATTTTGCATTTTTTTAATTCAAAAAATCCCTCCATTCAATTTACTCTTGAAGAAGAGGTCAACCAGTCCATCAATTTCCTTGATATGACTGTGTCCCGGGTTAATAATGTTTTGAAATGCAAATGGTACCAAAAGCCTTCGTCCTCGGGGCGTTTGTTGAATTTTTTGTCGGTGCAGCCATTTATTTACAAACGTAATGTCGTCACTAATCTTGCGCAACGTATTTTTCGTTTAAGTGACCGGGATTTTACCCAAACTACCGCCAATCTGGGTAAACGTATTTTAATGGAAAACTGCTACCCTGCCCGTCTTATTAACAGAGAATTCTCCAAAGTGTCCGAAAAAAATTATCATGAAAAAGCTCCATCCAGGAATAAAGTTGATTTTTCTAAACTTATTAGCCTCCCATATGTTCCCTTTTTGTCTGAAAGATTGTCGGCCATTTTAAAATCTTTTGGTTTTCCTGTGGTCCACAAACAGTATAATAATTTAGGATTTCTTATGTCTCAGTTAAAATCAGAAAGAGAGACTGAGCAAATGGCGGGGGTTGTTTACCATCTTAAGTGCCAAGATTGTGAAATGGGTTATATTGGTCAGACAAAACAACTTCTTAAAAAGAGACTCAACGGGCATAAATATGATAAAAATGAGAAGACCGCGTTGCATCACCATGAAAACACACTCCACCATCATTTTGATTTTAACAGTGTTCGTGTTTTAGCCACCGAAAAGAACTGCTTTGCCCGCAGTATGCTCGAAATGATTCATATTTTGCGCCAAAAGAATCACGTGTGTAATTCGCGCGCGGATGTCAACGGTCTCAGCGGTGCTTATCACCAATTTTTCCTCTCTGAGGAGGTTGGTGATTAGGTAATCTTTGCACCTGTGTTTTGTTTGAACTGTTTACCGTTTCGCCAGTCCTTGCCTTGCAATTACAGCGGCGGCTCATTTGTATTTGTTTCGGTTTTTATTTTTTATTTGGTTGAAAAAGGGTCTGTTAATTGGCCCGAAACGTCCCAAATTTTAATTTGTTTCCAGCCTTTATCCCAATTTAAGTTGTTTTTCTATATATATATATATATATATATATATATATATATATATATATATATATATATATATATATATATATATATATATATATATATATATATATATATATATATATATATATATATATATATATATATATATATATAATAAAACACACAAAAAAAATGGCCAAAAAATAAATGATGAATACCTTTAGAGTTGGTCAGACTCTAAAGTTTGGAGAAACAACAAAGCCAAAAAAGAAAAAATAACATTAAAAAATAATGTAAGTACGTGTAAAAAACACAGGGGGGAGAGAGTTCAGCTCAGGCAGGTGCAACAGAAATGCATGAGCGAGGACAGCGTTTCGAGAGCGCCACGACCGGTTTCGTCGTTGTTACGACTCATCAGGTGGGCTTACTCGAAGCTGCCTCTACTCAATGCTTTTCGCACACAGCAAGTCGTCGAAACGACACTGCTGACATGACGCGAGAAGCAAATGCTCCCGCGCCATCTACCATAGAAGCTGAACAACTCTCAGATGAAAAAAGCAAGACCAGAGAAAAAGATAAAACCGGACGGCTAGAGAAGCGAACGCGTTCTACAAACAGCCGCCGGCTCCCGAACGGGAAAAAAGCACCATCTCCGCAGTGACTATACGTAATAAAACACACAAAAAAATGGCCAAAAATAAATGATGAATACCTTTAGAGTTGGTCAGACTCTAAAGTTTGGAGAAACAACAAAGCCAAAAAAGAAAAAAATAACATTAAAAAAATGTAAGTACGTGTAAAAAACACAGGGGGGAGATTATTATTTTTTAATGTTATTTTTTTCTTTTTTGGCTTTGTTGTTTCTCCAAACTTTAGAGTCTGACCAACTCTAAAGGTATTCATTATATATATATATATATATATATATATATATATATATATATATATATATATATATATATATATATATATATATATATATATATATATATATATATATATATATATATATATATATTTTATATAAAAACGTATATAAAAATTACATACATATTAATATATATTATTAATTATATAAATAAGTTTATATTTATAATATATATTTTTTTTTTATTTCGTCAGTTCCCTTACGACCAAATCCGATTATACCCGTTCATATTTTTTTTTTCTGATGAAAAACATTTAAGGCGTTTATTTTCTTTGTTCAAAATTTATATTATTTTATTTTTATTTTTTCATCGTTATCTTGAGTAAATCTAGATGTATTTTCATTATCTGTCCGTGTAAATTTACGTTCGACCTATACTATTCCGACGAGCAGGTATGTATATATACTCCCGTTGTCCATTTGTACGTTATATCCCTAAGTACTACGAAAGGTCCGGTACGATTCATATAAATATATATTTATATTTATAAGTCGGTTGCGGCGAATGCATTGAGTTAGAGACGACTTCGAGTAAGCTCACCCGATGAACCCTAACAAGGACGAAACCGATCGTGATGCTCTTGAATAGCTACCCTCGCTCATGCTTTCTGTTGCATACTGCCTCAGTTGAACTCCCCCCTTTTTTTTAGCTTTTTGCTATTACTTTCATATTTTTTAATATTCTTTTCTTTTTTAATTGGCTTTTTTACCTTAGCCGATGAGTTTGTCCAACTCAAAAGCATTTGTTTATATTTATATATATATACATATATATATAATGAATACCTTTAGAGTTAGTCGGACTCTGAACTTTGAAGATTCAAAAAACGCCAAAAAAGAATAAAGTAACATTAAAAAATATTGTAAGTATGTGTAAAAAACACAGGGGCTATATATATATGACTCTATATTTCCGCTAAAAATTTATCGTGCGTCTTCGTCCGTCAAGATTTTTTGGTGAAATTATCATTTTTCAACCTATTTTTAGCAAGAGATGCCTGTTTCTCGTTACATTCGCTGTACGTCCGCGGGATTCTCGGCGCTGCGGTGAGTAAACCGCACGGCACTTTCATCGGAAACGGCCGTTACGAGCGACTCTTCTGAGTCACAATCTACGAAGCCGTTCGATCGTATATGATCGATTGAGAACGCGGGCGCGTGTATGCAAGAGCGTGCGAGCGAATGCGCGCGGGTGGAGGTGTAGGGTGCGTGCGAGCGAATGCGCGCGGGTGGAGGCGTATGGTGCGTGCGAACGAATGCGCGCGGGTGGAGGTGTAGGGTGCGTGCGTCTTTGCGCACTGATACTGGCGCGAGCGTCTGAAGCGTGCGTATACGCAGATAATACACTTCCGATGACGCCCCGGCTCGTGCGCGCGTACGTCAGTGTGCGTGCGCGTCGAATCGGAGGTGCGGATAACGACACGCGACTTACATACGCGAACGGTCAGAGTTAGTCTTCGACAATTTCTGAGAAATTGAGTGAAGTCGGTTCGATCTCAATCAATCCAATCTCAATCAATCTCAATCAATCTCAACCTCGATCAATTAATCGACCGATGGTCAATTAATTGACTGATGGTCAATTAATTGACTGATGGTCAATTAATTGACTGATGGTCAATTAATTGACCGACCGTCAATTAATTGACTGATGGTCAATTAATTGACCGACCGTCAATTAATTGACTGATGGTCAATTAATTGACTGATGGTCAATTAATTGACCGACCGTCAATTAATTGACCGACCGTCAATTAATTGACCGACCGTCAATTAATTGACTGATGGTCAATTAATTGACTGATGGTCAATTAATTGACCGACCGTCAATTAATTGACTGATGGTCAATATGGTCAATTAATTGACTGATGGTCAATTAATTGACCGACCGTCAATTAATTGACTGATGGTCAATTAATTGACCGACCGTCAATTAATTGACTGATGGTCAATTAATTGACTGATGGTCAATTAATTGACCGACCGTCAATTAATTGACCGACCGTCAATTAATTGACTGATGGTCAATTAATTGACTGATGGTCAATTAATTGACTGATGGTCAATTAACTGACCGACCGTCAATTAATTGACTGATGGTCAATTAATTGACTGATGGTCAATTAATTGACTGATGGTCAATTAATTGACTGATGGTCAATTAATTGACCGACCGTCAATTAATTGACCATCGCTCAATTAATTGAGATATCGTCAATTAATTGAGATATACTCAATTATTTGAGAAATCGGTAACGCACAACATTCCTCATCATTTGCATGTTTGTCGCTCCAGCTCAAGTCTTGACCTGTCTCGTCGCACGCCGCGTCGGCCGTCGCGTCTCCGCCCCCTCTACTGCAACACCTATACAGGGTGTGTAATAAAAAAGGATCAGGGGCGAATATTTCGGAAGCAGCTTCGATTTTCGAAAAACGCTCAAACACGTTTTCGCATAATTGGAGGGGGACATCTTTTTGGGGGGTTTTCACTTTCGGCGCCCCGAAGGGGGGCCGGGGGCGGGGGGCACCACCCTCCTAAATTGCATATTTCAAATGGGACCCCACATTTTTATTACAGATTTGGAAAGCATTTAAAATTCTAAGATTTTTAACGCAAACCGCATGTCAATATCGATTTTCATCTTCGATACATCGAACTTCAAAGTTCGATATCGACCAATATTCAAAAAATCAGAACTTCTCCAAAAAAGGTCGGATTTTTAAAAACTAAGTGCGTAAAGTACTTTCCAGAACGAGCACTTTTCAAATAAAAATACACCTTTTGCATAAAATTTACATTGTTGCCATTTTGGAGCCCCGGAATATTTATCAAAATCATCGAACATTTTTAATTCGATCTTTTCTTGAAAAACGACCCAAATTCAAAATATTGGCTCCGAAATTGTCCGATGAGGGTTAACGTATGCTAAAATACGCTAATAAATTGTCAAAAGACTCAGAAAAGCCTAAAAAAATGATGTGATCAAATTCTGAAATTGAGCCAAAAATTTGTTGTTTTAATTAATGAAACGAGACTTTTAAGAGCTTTTAAGCGTATTTCAGCACACATTACCCGTTACTGGATAATTTTGGAGCTAATAATTTAAACTTGGATCGTTTCTCAAGAAAAAAACGAATTAAAAATGTTCGATAATTTTGACGAATATTTCGGGGCCCCAAAATGGCAACAGTGTAAATTTTATGCAAAAGGTGTATTTTTATTTGAAAAGTACTCGTTCTGGAAAGTACTTCAGCCACTTAGTTTTTAAAAATCCGACCTTTTATGGAGAAGTTCTGATTTTTCGAATATTGGTCGATATCGAACTTTGAAGTTCGATGTATCGAAGATGAAAATCGATATTGACATGCGGTTTGCGTTAAAAATCTTAGAATTTTAAATGCTTTCCAAATCTGTAATAAAAATGTGGGGTCCCATTTTAAATATGCAATTTAGGAGGGTGGTGCCCCCCGCCCCCGGCCCCCCTTGGGGGTGCAGAAAGTGACCCCCCCCCCCAAAGATGCCCTCCTCCAAATAAGCTAAAACGTGTTTGAGCGTTTTTCGAAAATCGAAGCGGTTTCCGAAATATTCGCCCCTGATCCTTTTTTGTTACACACCCTGTATTTCCGTCCATGCTGTTCTCACCATCGGACTTACAGATAACAGACCCCAAACGAATTTGCGCTATGGTGCGCGTCTTGTAAACACTCACCCTTCCTTCCCCACCTCTTTCCTCTTCCACTTGCCTCTCTCGTGCGCATTGCTTGTCCCGCTTGCTCGCTCGAGTTGAGGTTTTGATCTTGGAATATTTTCGGCAGGAGTTTCATCTTTCATTTCATGCCTTGTGCCGCTCTTCTACCAACCCGGCTTTCTGCTATGCCACCCTCTGCCCTCTCCCCTGCAGCTTAGTGCTCATTGTATATTGTTTATGATTATTTTTTTACAGTGGGTCCAGGTCCACCCTTTGCTTTATTCATTCCCATATCACCGCTTTTGCCTCTGCTTGCACTCTTAACCAGTGATCAGTTTTTTCTTTGCCTCTCCATGTAGCTACTTGATCGCCTTATCCTCCTTCTTTAAAGCTGAATTTTGAGTCTGTTGAAGGGAAACTCAACATCAAAACTCGCGCACGCCCGCTTCGGGTTCTTACATAGTGGTATGGACCTGAGATCATGTAAATATTTAATCATTATGGCGATCAAGAAATTTTAAAAGGCGAAGTAAAGTGTCAAGTTGGTCACAATCATAACTGGTCTCGTCTCTGGTTTGGAAAAATAGGAGAAAAAGTTTCAAGAAGTTGGATTAGTGAATTTTTTCTACTGAAAAAAGATAAAATCGAGGAGAATCTTGTTAGAAACTTTAGACACCCAGGGACGGATTTGGAGGGGTGCAAAAAGGGCATCTGCCCACATCGGCAATATTTAGTCTGTGATAGTAAAAAAGGGGGGGAAGGAAAAGAAGGGAAAGAAGAAGAAAATTAAAAGGAAAAAAACTCAGCCCCAAAATTTCTACGGTGAAATAAAATGTCAAATAAAATAAAACTTACAAACATTCGCCCCCCCCCCCCCAAACGAGACACGACGAGCGCGGAAGCTGCTTCAGCCTCCAATTAAAAGCCATAAAGCAATGCGAAAGACAGAGACACAGGGGCGTGTCCAGAAAAAAATCCAGACGGGGGGGGGCATCATTTAGCGCGTGAATATCACATTTTTCACATTCAGGCAATCTATTACATTTTCCCTCTTACTTTGACGTTTTTTGGGGACTGCATCTCTACTCCTTCCCGGTATATGCCCTTGCAGATAGAGATATGTCCGCCATTTTGAGAAACTTCAAATTGAATCCGAAAAACTGTTTCCATTGGCTCTTATTACGGCAGTTTCCATTCTGATTGTTTTATTTTAAGCTTTAATTTATGAATAGATAGTCCTTCGAGTTATGTGTATTACATCAAAATAAAATAAATAAATTGTGTATTTTGAAATTTTTTTTCGAAGTCAATTACCTGTCCATTTTCATCCTAAAAGTTTCTTACACGCGTATTTTTTTAGATTTTTATGCATCATAGTGCATCTGGGTCTCGATTGGTTTCGTTCGGGGGGGGGGCGGAGAAAATAGATCATTTTGGAGTTGGTTTTCCTACATACAAAGGCGAGAATTGCATCTAAGAACACTCAAATTTTCAACATTTCTGGGGAAGGGGTTAATCCCCCATTAGCACATTGATAAACGGTGAGGAGCGGCGACTTCAAGATAGCTCCCAGAGGCGGCAAAAGGGTAAATCCGGGTCACTACTGAGGACATTAGAATAACTACGAGGATTGAACAAATCTCGTTTGCTTTTATTGACTATTTGAACCAAATGTTTTACTGAAAAAAAAAAAAAAAAAACTCTCGAGAATGACTCGTTTGAACTCTCTTGTTTGTGTGTTCTCACGCCAAGAAAGGAATTAACCAGAAATAATTTACTGTTGAAGGTTTAGTGTAAATTTTTCAAACATTGACTCTTTTTGAAGATACGTTGAAAAACTCTATCGAATCTACTTTAGGGATAAGGATAACCGAGCTCTTCTCTGCCTCCTTTTTTAACTACCCATATCTCACATTTGGCAAGTAAATTTTCTCCAAAGCATCAACATTATTTATTTTAAAAATTTGCCTCTTTTTTAATTCCTACACCACTGTTCATGGGCACCGGGATAAGGAGGGGGTAAACCTCTCACCCGCCCAGACTTTAGGACACTCAAAACTTCACGATATTAACTGAAATGAGACATTTAAGGAATTAGGTATTGCCTTGATGTAAATTTCATTTTTACTTAAAACATAAAAGTTCTTGAAACTTCCAAGGACTCTTCTTCTCTAACCAGATTTTTTTTTAGGGAATTAAAAAGTCGATATTAAATGGCAACTTCAGGGCCGTAACTATACCGTAGGGCAGTCGCGGCAATGCCCCCCCCAGGCTTGGGGCCCCCAACGATATTCTTTTTTCCATTCTTGTATGGGTTTTCCACCCTCATAGTTATACGAATATTTTATCAATAAGTTGGATTCATTCATTCATTACGATGGACGGTCACTTGTTTCTTGTTTTATCATGAATTTTTCAGTCCGGCCTTTGCGCCGATCGAACAGCTTTAAGTTTTCGGCACTATTTGACTACGTTTTAAGTACCGGTTCAGCGTGATGTTACCGTACGCATTTTATTTTTTGTCTTTCCGCCGGATTTTTGCTTCTGGTTATTTAAAAACGGATTTCTCCAATCAGTGCAGTGACTGCAGTATCCAGTGTTGCCAAGGTAGATGGAGAACAGATACCTACGAACCAAGGTTATAGATTATACAGGTATGTTCAATGCTCATCTGACTTCACGCCACGAACTCAGTGGCGCGCAGTTTGAAATCACTGCAGTCAAGATGGCCGACAAAAGCAGAAAACACAACGACTCACTTGGGCGACTTCGAGAGTATCGCCCGAAGTTGCCTGGGCGAGTCGGCCTATTTTTTTGCTTTTGTCGGCCATCTTGGCTGCCGTGATTTTGCACTGCACGCCACTGAATTTGTGGCGCGAAGTCAGATGAGCATATCTGATAATCTATAACCTTGGGCTCTTATTGGTTCGCCAAAAAAGCGCTTGCGCCGCCATTTTTCTTACCGCGGAATTCAAAACTGAGATTTAGCACGGCAGTGGAAGTGGCGGTGAACGTAAACCTATTAACCTAACCTCCATCACAAAATTAAGATTAGTACACAGAGAAAAATAATTCGGTAAAATTTGATCACAGAAGTGTTTGGTTGCAGGAAACCGACATTTTCGGTCTCGAGTACCGAATCGTTCATTAGTACGACCGAAGTTCATTGGTAGTACCAAAGAACTTCAGTAGGGGCGGAATTTAAGTTTAATTACCGAAGTCTTCGGACCTTCGGTACTTCCGATAAAGTATTCGGTTCTCAGGACCAAAAATTTCGGTTTCCTGCAACGGAACACTTCGGTGATCAAAATTTACCGAATTATTTTCCTCTTTGCGGAACGAATTTCCCATGTTAATTTCAATAAGGCCTTAAACAGTTTTGCACCACGATTACAGCCAACCAGAGGCTTGCCCGCGTTTTCGATCTCTTATCTGCGTTGACCACGCACGCAGGCCTTCCATTCAATTGTGACTCTTGTTTACTCTTTGCTTGGTGACTTGGTCTTTCAATTTTTTCACCCCGAAACTGTCGCAACTCCACTCACACCTCACGCTTAGCGCTTACCCCTTTCTCGACTTCTTTCTGCACTGAAAAAAAAAGTGGTAAAGTCAAGTTCACAGGGGGTTGATTTAACTATTTCAAATACTTAAAAGTATGGACACCACTATTATTACTTGATTGAACTATTTCAAAGTGAGTTAAGTATACTCTTCGGGATTAGTTCAGCTAACCTCTTCATTTTTTGAATCAACTCAACCTATTGGTCAAAATTACTATTTGCCGAATAATCTAAGTTTTCGGCATTGGTAGTTTTTACTATTTCATTGGGTCGCGGAATCCATGCCAATGTCTGAATTTACTATTTGCAATGAGTTGAAAGAACTAATTGCAAATGCTTCCACTAACAAATCCTCATGCTAGAAAATACTACTTGAGATGCTTAATTTTACTATTTGAAAAGCTTGATTTGACAATTTGGAATGCTTGGCTTCACTATTTGAAAAGCTTGATTTGAATATTTGAAATGCTTGACTTTACTAATTCACTAAAAAAACGTAATAAATAGCGCACTCTGGTTGTGAAATTTTGTACTAATTTCACTTGTCGTTGTTGTTGTTGTGGAACAGTTGTTGGACATGTAATTACACAATTCATCGACATACAGAGGATACACATTGAAATTACATACACAGACATATAGACATATATTAATTGCAGTTACAAATTTTACCTGAAGGTGGTGAGGTTTGAACCCGGGTCGCATCGGTGACAGACAAGCGTCCTATCCATTGAGCTAGGATTGCTCGCGTAAAGTCACGACGAATATTTCCTATTTATTATAGTTTTATGAAATCCAACTAATCAAATGCTAGAAGTTACTAATTGGAAGAGTTGTGTTGACCATTTTCATACTCCATTCAACTCATGCAATTGTTTGATTTTACTAATTCTTCGCAGCTCATCTTACTTTTTCTGATGGTTGGTTTTACTATTTCAATGCTAGAAGTTACTAATTGGAAAAGTTGTGTTGACCATTTTCATACTCCATTCAACTCATGCAATTGTTTGATTTTACTAATTCTTCGCAGTTCATCTTACTTTTTCTGATGGTTGGTTTTACTATTTCAATGCTAGAAGTTACTAATTGGAAAAGTTGTGCTGATCATTTTCATACTCCATTCAACTCATGCATTTGTTTGATTTTACTATTTCTTCGAAGTTCATCTTACTATTTCCAGGGGCGCCATTTCAGACTTCCCTTGGGGGGGGGGGGGGGGGGGCAAATCCCTCCAAAAATTTGGATTACTTTTTTTTTTTTTTTTTTTTTTTGCCGTGCATCTTCAAAACAATCTCTCTGACTTGATTTTTCGGCCACCTTAAAAATCCTTGTGGGGGGGGGATTGCCCCCCCTGCCCTCCCCCAAATGGTGCCACTGCTAGTGCCCAAGGCTATAGCCTATGGTCTAAACCTCACCACCTTCAGGTAAAATAGTCTATTTCTTATGGGTTATAGTAAATACTTTTTTTGGGGACAACATAGAAGGTTTAACATAGATGTTTCCCCCACCCCCTGTTTAACTTTTGAACGAGTTGAGATAAAAAGTTGCAATTTAGACCATCATTCATCGTTTTAGATGAATTTTTTTGGGCGGTCAAACCCCCCTCCCCCCCAACAGGGCCCCCAGGGGGGCTTTCTCAAAAATTTCAAATAACAACCTCTATTTCGTGATATCTCGTTCAAAAGGGCATAACATTCTAAGACTGTTTCCGCAAATCGAAGGTCAAATATGCAATATCAACTCCCTTAAGCACGAATAGTTATCTATCTATGTAATGCGATTGTTGATGTTAAACATATACTCTGTTGTCCGTTACGGCAAATGCGTGGATGTGAGGTATAAAAACCTAACGAGTAACAAAACCGTGGTACAAACTTTGCATGCCCAATATGATGTCAGATTCAACGCACGCCGAGTTTGCTTTGGTGAGACATAGAACTGAAATGTACCATTTATCAAATGTACAAACAATAAACATTCCTAACAGTGTAGGTATATAATATAAAAGGCCATGCAAAATGCATAATTCAGCAATTTACGGCGCTTTATATGTGAAACAGTAAATTTTCCTAAAAATTAGTAGATTCAAGACATTACATTTGTTTACATTAACAAAAGGAAATGTTGGATCTAAACATTTCAAATAGTACGTGGTGTCATGCAAAATGCATAACTTGTCAATTTACGGCGTTTTATGTGAAATAGTAAATTTGACTCAAAATTAGTAGATTCAAAACATTACAATTGTTTAGATAAACTAAAGGAAATGTTGGATCTAAACATTTCAAATAGTACATGGTGTCATGCAAATTGCATAATTTGACATATACGGGCGCTTCATGTGAAATAGTAACTTTGACTCAATATTAGTAGATTCAAGACATTGCATTTGTTTAGGTTAACAAAAGGAAATGTTGGATCTAAACATTTCAAATAGTACGTGGTGTCATGCAAAATGCATAACTCGGCAATTTACGGCGCTTTATGTGAAATAGTAACTTTAACTCAATATTAGTAGATTCAAGACATTGCATTTGTTTAGGTTAACAAAAGGAAACGTTGGATCTAAACATTTCAAATAGTACTTGGTGTCATGCAAGAGGTATAATTTGATATTTACGGCGCTTTTTGTGAAATAGTAACTTTAACTATTTCCGATTACTTAAATCAACAATTTTTTTTTTGGAATAACATTATAAATAGTAAAACTGACTAAGCGGACGGTTGGTTGGTTTAACTTTTCTTACTAGAGTAGAACTAACTATTTGAGATTAGCTAAAGTAACCCGCTGCTGCTTTAAAACAACTAATTTCATCTTACTATTTGCAAATAGTTAAGGTTACTCGTTCCTTTTTTTTCAGTGTGATCTCCTCATGTACGCCTCAAACCTCCATTAGTGAGTGGGGAAAATGTAATTTAGTAAACTGGGCCCAATAAATGTACGGTACAGACGGTCCTTGTTCTATAACGTTAGGTGCAGTGCAGCCCTAACAAATCAGAAGCGAGGATTCGCTACTTGGGGTCAAGAACAACGGACCGTCCGTACCGTACATTTATTGGGCCCTGGACACTCAAGGTTTTACAAGAATACGGCCGAATCTAACCTACAAACAACAAAACCAATTTCCGACAGCTGATTGCTTTAGGCGATTTATTATTACACTGAAGCCATGCTCTACTAATTTATTTTTAGTAATTTCGAGGACGTAACAAGCACAAGCATAATCGTGCGAAAAATTGCTCTGATTTTTATAGGTTTATCAGCCGATGTATTAGCGGCTAAGACGGAAAATTCAAAAATCCTAAAAAGAGAAAAAAGAATAGAAAAAAGAGCGGTCAAATTTAGCGAGTCTAGGTCCAGAAAGTTCTTAATTATTTGTAAGAAGTTGAATAAATGTGTTCAATTTGTGATTTTCCCCATTTGCTTGGATTGCAAGCGAAAAAGGGAATAAGGGTCATCAACTTATCAAAGATCTCGATGGTCAAATTTTTCTTGGGACCAAACGCATGAGAAGCAACAGAAAAAATTATCAGTTCTTTTCAGAAAGAAATATCAGAAGACAGCAATATTTCATTTACGAATATCTCGAGCTGTACTGAACCGATTTCAATAAAATTTTCGCTGGTTGGAACCAAATTCAGGCCTGTGTATAACTTGCGGTGAGTGCAAGTGTTTGGTTAGTACATGCTATGCAACACCCCCCCCCCCAAATCCATTTGCTTTTTGAAGAGTGGTGAAGCGTGCGATGATAGGAAGGGAGCTTGTAGGCATAAACGACAAGCTTCGCCAGGATGTCAAAAACATCAAGGATTGGGGGGGGGGGGCTATTGGAAAATGATGGCATTTTATCTTCTCTTTTTTTACTTGGCCATATTTAAAACTATAAAACAAATATTATGTTTTAGATATCTATGCAAGCCTACACAACACCCTAGGATTTTATCTCCATATCACAGATTTAAATTGACGAAATGCAACGTTGCTACATCGCACGTTTCGCTAAATTAGTTCCGAACCAACCAATCTCCCAAACTTGAATATTAGGAGCAACAAATTGAACTTCTTTTTTAAATATGTATGTATACTGTCTGTCCTTCCATGCAATTTTTCTCCTTCATTACTATATTGATTTTGTTTCATAAGTCCAATTTCATCTTAGGCGCCCCGCGGCGAGGCTTTTGCGTGTAATCCGGTAACGTTTCTATTTGACAAGTTTAAGAAAATTGTAGGCGAGTATACGATGGTAAATCGAATTATATGTTTTGAATGTGTTTAAATAGACCAAATGCAACGTTGCCACATTGATTACGCTCTTTGTGACAAGAGTGATAAGTTGAAGGCCGCATTTAAGTATTCTGATGTAGAGGATTCCTCCTAAAGGTGATTTGGGGGGGGGGACTTTATGTAACACTGTTGTCATTTTTGAAGGTGGTGTTTCTTTATTTTACCTAAATTGTAAGAGTGGAATAGCGATTTTTATGGGTAACATATTTAGGATGAACAGGACGAATAAAGGGAAAGGAAAAAAAATAAAATAAAAATAGTAAATGCGACATTCCATAAACTGTTTGCATAAAGCTCATCTAAAAACGTAATTTTTTTTTCTTATCTTCGGGGGGGGGGGGGGGGATCCTTCCTTGAGATACAGCATTCGGAAGGGCGAGAAATTCTATGCCTTCTTGCGCAAATCGTCGGAGATCGTTATTGTTTTCCGTTTCCGATGTAATAAACGCCAATGTTCGATTTAAACCCATTTTCATCAAAATATCACTCCTATTTTAAAGAGTCAGCATTTTCAAAGCGACGAATTTAAAATACTATAATAAGCAAGTACTTTTCCGAAATAAATACGGGTTCGCCAAAAATTTAATCTACATTTCCCTCTCATCTATTATTTAATGGAAGTCGTCCATCGCAGTTTTTGAGGTTGCCTTCGCCTGAGAGGCAAACATTTTAAAAATAGGCGCTAAAACCAAACGTTTACTATTTCAAAACTTCTTTGTCTACAAGTAACTTACTTTACAGTTTTTACAGAATTTTCAACTCCTAAGGGGGTTTTAGTGTTTTTTTTTTTTTTTTTCTCCTTCTGAATTTTTAAAAAAGTGTTTTGATTTTTGAGAATGAACCAAGATAGAACGTTGACCTTGATCGGATCTCGACAGTAAAATAAAATAATAATAAAAAAAAATTAATCCGGAGTTTGCGCTGAAATGCTCAGTTTTGAGCACCTTTTCGTAACGATCGGAACAAGATGTAAGTTACTTGAAAATCATAAGTTTGGGCTAATCCTCCCCCCCCCCCCCTACAAAATACGCCAATAAAAATTTTGGGAACGCTTAAAACTAGCTCTCATACGGAAGAGTTGGGCAACCAAATAATGAGAGTTAATGAAATGACTCCGGCAACACTGAAAACTGGATCTGCTACCTGAGCTGAGGAAAAGAAAACACACGGAAGGTATAGGTCAATTGTAGAATTATTCGTAGATTAATTCGATTGATTCGGCGTTGCCTGACTCACCGAATAATTTCCGAATAATTTTTGCCCTACGCTGTCAGACAAACGGTATGAATATCGGGCCATAGGTGGACCAAGGCGGTAATAAAGGGACTGTAATAAACAAAATTTTGCGCAGTCTTCGAGGGGATTTTTGGAAAAGTGATGCGGGCTTTCAATGACAAATTCGACGTTAACCCCCCCCTCTCCTTTTGGGCTTTAGCCTTCTTTATATATTTCTAGATCCGCCACTGAACCCTTGGTCCGGTTTTTTTTTGTTTTTTTTTTGTTTTTGTTTGTTTTTTTAGTTTTTTTTTGTTTTTTTGTTTTTGTTTGTTTGTTTGTTTTTTTTCTGCAACCGTTCAAAAATATAACGGGGGGGGGAGGAGCAGGGCTCTTTCTAAACATAGAGTATTGTGATGACAAAATTACCCCTGTTCCGGTTTTTTTTTTTTTTTTTTTTTTTAATCTGCAACCGTTTAAAAATATAAAAGGGGGGGAGGACTCTTTCTAAACATAGTGTATTGTGATGACAAACCGCTGTACCGGGGTTTTTTTTGTTTTTGTTTTTTTTGTTTTATTTATCTGCAACCGTTCAAAAATATAAACGGGGGGGACTCTTTCCAAACATAGTGTATTGTGATGACAAATTACCCCTGCTCCGGTTTTTTTTTTTTTTTTTTTTTATCTGCAACCGTTTAAAAATATAAAAGGGGAGGGGAGGACTCTTCCTAAACACAGTGCATTGTGATGACAAATTACATCAATATTACCTACTACATAATAGTTTTACTTATGTGGTAATTCTGACGATTTCTGTTGTTCAAACGAACGAGTTTCGAAAATATTAAAAAAAAGTTCATTGAAATCGGTTGAGTATACATATGTCTCGAGATATTTGCAAATGAAAATATTTGCGTTTAATTGAGCTTTGTCGTAGCTCTTAGACTTGCCTTTTTAAGCGGCCGATGCGATGGTCAAGAAAGACAAACAAAATAAAACCTCCTCGACGGAAGAACCGAGAAACAAGGGTAATTCATAGTAGGAAGATAGAAGAGAGTCAAAACGACTTTCATAATCAAAGGGGCGAGGCTCGTGTATGAGTGTGATTGTGAGAATAACCGTACGACAAACTGCAGTGAACTCAGTGAACACGGATGTGACACAAGCATGGGCACTGGGCAGTCTAATGGGGTGAATACTTGAGTGGGAAATGGCCGGCTGCGGTGATGGTGCGCGAGTGATGGGTGAGATAAGAGAAAGAAAGAGGAAAAGAGACAGAGAGGAGTGTCGAAAAATGACGGAGCACGCTGTGGCGGGTGAGGTGAAGTAACGCACGGCGCATCGAGCGTCGAGAAGAAACCGAGACAACCACGACGCAAAAATGAACTCGTTCAACAACAACACTATTTGTAAGCATGATCACGCTGATCAGAAATTGTTCAGGTGTAGGGAAAAATACTCGATTATTTGACGATATCTCAATTAATTGACTATATCTCAATTAATTGACGAGATCTCAATTAATTGACGGTCGGTCAATTAATTGACGGTCGGTCAGTTAATTGACGGTCGGTCAATTAATTGACCATCAGTCAATTAATTGACCGTCAGTCAATTAATTGACCATCAGTCAATTAATTGACCATCAGTCAATTAATTGACCATCAGTCAATTAATTGACGGTCGGTCAATTAATTGACCATCAGTCAATTAATTGACGGTCGGTCAATTAATTGACCATCAGTCAATTAATTGACCATCAGTCAATTAATTGACCATCAGTCAATTAATTGACGGTCGGTCAATTAATTGACCATCGGTCAATTAATTGACCATCAGTCAATTAATTGACCATCAGTCAATTAATTGACCATCAGTCAATTAATTGACCATCAGTCAATTAATTGACGGTCGGTCAATTAATTGACCATCGGTCAATTAATTGACGGTCGGTCAATTAATTGACCATCAGTCAATTAATTGACGGTCGGTCAATTAATTGACGATCGGTCGATTAATTGACGGTCGGTCGATTTCTTAAATAATTGGGTGGTTGTCGATCAATCTCAATCAATCTCAATCAATCTCAATTCACGATAATTGTCAAAGTCTAGTCAGAGTCGATCGGGTTTTTCTTTGAAACGGCCGTAAGTCGCGCGATGCGCAAGGGCCGTCGGAGATGCGAGCGCTATAGCCGCGGACCGATATAAGTCGACGCTCGAGGCGACTTTGCACTACGCGGCAACGCGGCGTGGAACTACTGATCCTTGTGAAGCGGCGCGCTCCGTCTTGACAGGGAGGGCGCCGCATTAGGTGTATCGTTGCATTTTTATCGATAATTTTTTCTCCGGTTCAGGCGTCGATTATGCATGGGGGGGGGGGGGGGGTGCTGGGACCGAGCGCGATTTTCAAACCGAGGCCCGAGATTGATCGACGCGCGGCGAGCGGGATACCGCCGCAGCTTTGGGAGTTGGGTGGGGAGTCGCGCGCGATTTTCAAACCGAGGCCCGAGATTGATCGACGCGCGGCGAGCGGGATACCGCCGCAGCTTTGGGAGTTGGGTGGGGAGTCGCGCGCGATTTTCGAACAGAGCCTCACTTCGCATCTTCGCCGCCGCGAGCGCGATCGTCGGCGTGAGGTCTTTGGTCGTGGCATCTTTGGAAAGTCGAGCGCGATTTTCAAACAGAGAACTTCGCGTCTTCGCCGCCGCGAGCGCGCGCAACAGAGAGCTTCGCGTCTTCGCCGCCGTGAGCGCGCGCGATGTTCAAACAGAGAGCTTCGCGTCTTCGCCGCTGCGAGCGCTGCCTAAGCCTGTTGGCAAGGACGGCCGCTAGGCGCGCCACAGTCAATATTCGTCCGGCGACTCATCCGGTCGTACTTCCCATGGAAAACGAGTCGTATACAATAATATTGAAGGAGTGATTCGA
>VMOF01000013.1:45958497-46054759 GCA_011764245.1 Trialeurodes vaporariorum | reverse complement strand
ATAATTAAAGAAGAAAAAAATAATTGTAAAACGTAAAACAAAATAAAAAAAACATTGTGAACAAGCATATGAAGTATTTTTACTATTGGTGATTAAACGGAAAAACATCGAGAGGGGAGAAT
The DNA here is from genome assembly GCA_011764245.1 of Trialeurodes vaporariorum. Classification (NCBI taxonomy): domain Eukaryota; kingdom Metazoa; phylum Arthropoda; class Insecta; order Hemiptera; family Aleyrodidae; genus Trialeurodes; species Trialeurodes vaporariorum. Next base: position 46,054,637 of record VMOF01000013.1, on the reverse strand, counting down.
CCGTTCAGAAGATCCTCCTTTTCCTTTTCTCCAGCATTTTGTGTTCTACGATGCGATGTTCTTATTTTTTAAATTCACGAGTACCAAACAATAATATTGTAAGGTTAGTTTTTTTCTAATTAGATCGGTTTATTTATGGCAAAGGAACATAAAATTATACTTTATGCGCGCGTGTTTATCTTCTTATCATTTGCGAGGTGGAGATAGCCTTCAAATCACGTCTTAGGGCGGCAAAATTGGCAACATTTTCCGGAGAGGGCGGTTCCCCCAACTGGGAGGTGTTTCCCCCAGACCCCTGCCCCCGGTGGGGTTTCCAAACTCCCCCCCCCCAGAAAAATTGTCTAACTTATGTCCCTGCTAAACGTTCATAAATATGATCAGTGGCGAGGCGTGCGATTTGGCCACGTTCCTTTTTCCCATTTAAACACATTAGAAAGGTCGAAATGCCTGGTTATCGCCGATGACTAAAGCGTTCGACATTTTTGGCGAATTTAAATGGAGAAAATACATTGTTGCCAAATGTCACCCCTCGCCACTGAATATGATAAATTATGACAAGAAAGTTACTTTCTAATTTTTGACCACTTTTTGAGGATCTCAGACTACTGTGCGGGGCGAGGTTCTTTGATTTACGAACTGCCTCCCTCCGTTGCGTTGATTTACGAGTGGCGTCTTTCGTACGTCTGACGCGTCCAAATCGCTTTTGATTGGTTCGATGTAAATGTTTACTGTCGCTCTCGCGCCGCCGCGCGCGCCACCTCTGATGTGTTGTAGCTTTCCATCCCCCTCCACACACACACACACACACCACACACACACACACACACACACACACACACACACACACACACACTCACACCACACCTCTCTTCTGAAACGAGATAGATACAGAACCTCGACAACTTACAAGAGTATCCAGCCGAGAAGGAAGATGTACCTGCCGACATGCCTTGTTCCCCGATTCACCAATCCATCTCTATATTCTTGATATTCGCTCATCCCTCTACCTCCACAACCCCCCCCCCCACCCCCTACCCCCCCTACACCCCCCCCCTCTACCCCCCTTCCAAGTGTTCTTATGATTATCATCATCAAAGTATGCCGGAGAACCAACGAGATGTAGCAATAGAGAGGCTGATATATGTTGTATAAGTTGTACCTCAAAGTGTGACAGCATATGAGCGATCTGATTCTGGTTTGTTTGCCTCATATTTTTTAACCTTAAATCAAAAGTTGTGATTAATCGGGTGGAAATTGATTTTGAACGAATGTGCAAGTGGTTAAGAGAGGCTATCTGGACACAGAATTCCAATACAAGTATACAGGTCAGAAAATTTGGCTTGTTTCTGTCATGTGTCAGATGATATATATCCTGAAAAAAAAATTTAAAAAAAAAAAAAAAAAAAAAAAAAAAAAAAAAAAAAAAACTTAACGAAGAACGAGTAACTTGAAATAACGGAAAGAAACAAAAATGAAACAAACAAAAATTAGTAAAAATAAAAAATAAAAATAAAAATATGACAAAAAATAATTGATAAATTGATGAATTGATAAAAATAGAGAAAATAGAGCAGATACTGAAAAAAGGAAAAGAAATCAAAAGAAAGGAAAGCGAGAGAGAGAGAGAGAGAGAGAGAGAGAGAGAGAGAGAGAGAGAGAGAGAGAGAGAGAGAGAGAGAAGAGAGAGAGAGAGAGAGAGAGAGAGATTTGGTTTGATTTCATTTCATGTCATCTCATTTCATTTCATTTCATTTCATTTCATTTCATTTCATGTCATCTCATTTCATTTCATTTCATTTGAATTGATTTGGTTTGATTTTATTTGATTTTATTAGACTGAAGCCAGTAGGACCTGGACGTTCCTATCTTCCCTGCCTTCAGTTTAAAGATAATTATTAGGAAAAATATACAAAACAAGAGAGAGAGAGAGAGAGTGAGAGAGAGAGAGAGAGAGAGAGAGAGAGAGAGAGAGAGAGAGAGCTTTTTCTTTGGACTGAGCATTTATTTGAATCCAATTTTGATCGAGAGTGACGTCATCTTTAAACAGGTCTATAGCCTTTGGACTCACAAGGTGGGTTAAAAACTGAGGTGGAAGTAGGCGTGTTTTTCCGCTCTCATCCGACAATTCGCGGTGTACCATCATCTCGCGCCATTTATAGCGCGAGCCGCATATAAAGAGACCCCCATTGACAATCTCTTTTACAGCCGTTGACTTATCGGCGTGTCTCTTTTGTTTAGATGAATAAAGTCTATATAGCGCCGCCAGCCGCGCCGGCTGGGCTGGGCTGGACTCTGGAGCCCCAGCCCAGCCAGCCCCCGAGCGAAAATGTTTCCGCAAGCTACGCGCTACCTGACTTACTTACTTCAGCTTCATGCATTTTAATGAGAATGAGAGACCCGGGCTAAACATTACCATCGTTGTCACTTCAGAGCCGCTGCGGCTCGTGCAATTTGGCAACGTTGTAATGTGTCCTTTTAAACCTATGTAAAAGGTCGAATGCGAAAGTGTTCACCGAACACCCAATAGTTCGATCTTTTTGATGGGTTTGAATGAGCGAACTTCAACGTTTCCAGATTGCACGGTATGCTACGCGCCGCACCGTTGCCGCTCGTGCAATTTGGCAACGTTGTAATGTTTCCTTTTAAACCTATGTAAAAGGTCGAATGCGAAAGTGTTCACCGAACACCCAATAGTTCGATCTTTTTGATGGGTTTGAATGAACGAACTTCAACGTTTCCAGATTGCACGGTATGCTACGCGCCGCACCGTTGCCGCTCGTGCAATGTGGCAACGTTGTAATGTGCCCATTTAAACCTATGTAAAAGGTCGAATGCGAAAGTGTTGACTGAACACCCAATAGTTCGATCTTTTTCATGGGTTTGAATGAGCGAACTTCAACGTTGCCAAATTGCACGGTATGCTACGCGCCGCACCGTTGCCGCTCGTGCAATTTGGCAACCATGCTTTTGTGCAATGGATCAGACTTACCAAAGAGCATTATTCACGAAATGGGGTTTTTGGACTACCACGGCTGCACACTAAAATTTCAGGGGTGATGTAGGGTAGGTCGCTAGACACCCTCAGATTTTTTTATTTTTTTTTTTTTATTTTCAATATTCGACCTGAATACCTGAATCTCTAAGTATATTTTCTACTCGGGACCAGTGGCGGCTCGTGACTGAAAAATTAGGTGTAGTTGTGGGGGGTCTGGGAGGATGCTCTCAGTAGTAGGAGGGTTTGGGGGTCCTCCCGCGCAAAGTTTTCGAATATTTGACCTACCTTAGATTTAATTAAAAGCTAGTTTTAACTATTTCGTGACACGAGAGTTCTCCTGCGACAGTATAGTAATAACAAATCCCCCCCCCACCAATAACCTAACAAAGTAAAAAAATTAAAAACATAAATAAATTTCCGAGCAAAACCTGCAATAAAAACATCTTTTTTCAAGCCTTAGAGACCAAGAGTTATTTAAATATCAAAATAAAAAATTGAAAAACATGAAAACGTTAAGAAACTTTGTTTTTACGGTGCTCTTTACAACTCCTTTTTCTCTTTTCCCCCTTCAACTTCTCCGAAATCCCAATCATTTTTAAACAAGAGCGACCATTATCTTTGAAAATTTGAAAAGAAAAAAAAAAAAAAACATTGAAAAAGTAGGTGTAGTGCCACTACACTAACTACACCTGACGAGCCGCCACTGCTCGGGACCGGGGCAGTTTTCGAACCGTTATTAAATAGTGACCCGGAATTGTTTTTTTCAAAAATCAAGGGTAACCTTGTTCAATCATACTACACAAAGACTGAAAAAAATATTCGATTTTTGAAAATCAGCGTAGATTGCACTTAAATTGGAGTTTGAAAACTGTACTCTTCCCGAGTACAAAATGTACTCAATGAGTCAGATTGAATACTCTTTTTTCTTTTATTTATTTACTAAGTATTAACAATCAGCTATTCTATACAATGCTTTGAGAAATTTAGGTCATACTTACAATCATCACATGAGTGTGGCAGTTTCCATACTAAGAGTCCTACTTTTTTATAGATGCAAACATTGTGCTGGTTCTTTGTTTTTGTTAGTTTATTTTATTTTAATTTTTTATTATTTCATGAATTTAGGTGAATCTTAGTGGCAAGTCCAGGAGCTTCAATCGTTTGAGCCGTTCATTACTAAATTATCAAGTAAGCTTATGGTTAGAAAATTAGGGTGTTTTTCTAACCTGTTCTCATACTTTTAACGAACTTTATGAATTTTTTCTTTGACAGTTTTAATATGTAGGCTTTCTCGTATATGTTCTTATTAGTAACATACCATGGAGCATTGATAATCACTCTAACAATAAGAATTTTACTTTAAAACATTTCAATTACATCTATAAGATTGAATACTGAAGTTACTTGGGCAGTTCAACCTCGATACTCGAGTCCCATTCGCCCAACTTTGTTCCAAGAATCCACAAAAAAAATCAGCATTTCAACGACCTATGCACTCACAGCTAGTTCTCGAGTTGGCGTGCGGTATCACGTATAGAACGGCCGCCGATGCAATGTGGTCTGCAATCCCAAAGTAGCCGAGAAAGCTTGAAGTATATAGCAAATGGAGACAATTTTTCGGTTTTCAGAGCGTTCAACTATATGTTCCCGGACACGCGAAGACGGATTTACGCCAGAACAGTCCCCGTTGAATTGTGGGTCGTGGCTGAAAGCGAGAGAATAGTATGCTGAGTAGTGGAGCACCGAATGAGAAACAAACACCAGCGAGATGGCGGGAAATTCGAACTAATGATCGCGTGGAATCAGTGTCGATGAAAAATGCAAGGTGCGCTCGTTTTGAGGAATTCAAATGGCTTCGCTGATGGGGTTTTCAAGTTTAGAGCGCGCTCGCTGCTCTGCGGGCTCTCTCTTCACTTCTCCCGCGACGTTTCGATTTATGTTGTTGGATCAACAACGGGTTACAAATTCCACCGTTTCTGTCCGAAAAGTCAAGACGTTAGACGCGGCGCACAGTGGGACGAAAAATGGAATTTCCCGGACATTTCTTCATGGACAAAAATCAAGATTATGGGCAAGCAATGGGGCTCTTGCAAACTTTGGCAGTGGGCAAATCAATAGTCCAATCTTATGTAAAAAAAAAAAAAAAAAAAAAAAAAAAAAAAAAAAAAAAAATGAGAATTATCACAAAAATCGAACTATGAAAAGGCGAATTTTCGCAAACGAATATCATAAACAATACCAACCTAACTACATATTCGAGGAAACTCAATTGTGTTTTTAGATGTGTTTTCGGGGCATCGATGGCATCAATCCGATTTCGAATTCTCCTCCGGACTTGAATTCAAAATCGAATTGATGCCACCGATGACTGAAAACACCGAAAAAGTTCGAAAAATACAATCCAGTTTCGTGTCATCCACTGTTGTCATGCGTAGGTTGGCAATGTTGTTGTCGAATATATTCGTCGCGAAAATTCGCCTTATGTCTAAAATGGGTCTGTTGTAATTTTTTGCTACAGCGCTCGCTATAGAGTGATCAACCTTATATGCAAAATCCCGTTAAAAGTCCATTGGTGGCAGCAGAAAGTCATAAAATACAAAAAAAAACTCACCAGAGGCATTTTAACTGAAATCCAAGGTGACGGTAAAATATCGAGCAACCTGTATACAAGCACCATGAACATCCAAGATGGCCAACCTCACAACATCGATCACAACCAATCACAACGCAAACAAACTCATAACCTCCGGTGCTGTGAGGCTTTTAACGTTGGCCATCATGGGATGTTCACGAAGCGTGCACGCACAGGTTGGTCGATATTTTACCGCCATCTTGGGTTTCAGTTAAACGCCTCTTGTGAGTTTAATACTGCATTTTATGGCTTTCTGATACCACCAATGGACTTTTCACTTGATTTTACTTAAGATTTAACACTCTATATCGCTGTAGCAAAAGTTTGCAACAGACCCATTCAGTAACTAGCATAACTGCTAAAATGTAAAGTTTGTAATGGCGGTTCGACGCAGGTATAATGGGAGATTCCTGTCTAATTAGTCACTTTCTCTAAGGGAACACAGAGATAGATCACAATTTAGATAGGAATCTCCCATGATACCTGCATCTCTCCGCCACTAAGCCCAATTTTGAGAGTGAATTTCGTGATTTTTTGTGTGTACTCTTCGTCTTTTATACAGGTTGCAAGAATCAACTCTTCAATCTCCCGTGGCAAAAGTTTGCAAGAGCCCCATTAATGGTAAGATAACTAAAAACTGAGTTTAACCCTTTATGGACCAAGCCCGAGTTTACTCGTTTTTCTCATCTAGTCTATTTCGCATTGTTCCAGTATCATGATTTAGAATACACACGATTCTCGATGTAGTATAATAAGATGAGATTTTGTCTTGCGCCTTCAATCCGTCGTATAGGCAATTCCAACTCCCGCGAGTACGAAGAGTCAACTACCTTCCCTATACAAACGGAAATGTCAAAATGTGACGTTCTTGTGAACTAACCAGGTCTTTAAAGGGTTAATAAACGATTTCACAGCTAACAATGAGTCAGATAACATGGTTCTTGAGGCCCTATTCCACCTGAGACTTTAGTCGCCGGATCTAGCGTCAGCGTCAGGAAGATGAGGTGGAGGAGCGAAGATCCGGGATCTAGCGTCAAGTCGCTAGAAGTAGGATCGAATCCTACTTTTTTGGCTTCTAGTGCAACGTTGAGCTCCCGAGTTGCATCAATATCCCTGTGTCAACTTTAATTCGGCTGAAAACAACCAAGACAACCATCATCCGCGGTTCTTGTTATTATTATTATTACTTTGTTATTATTATTTTCTTGTTATTATTATTACGTGAAAAATGACCGACGATTTCGGTAAACAAATGAGTGGTGAGAGGCACCGTTTGCATCGGTGACGCGCGTCAAGTCGCCTAGGTGGAAGGGAGTTTTCAGCTTCTTGACGCTAGATCCGGCGACAAAAGTCTCAGGTGGAATAGGGCCTTTAGACAGGAAATAACGACTTTAAAACGTTTCTGAAGCAAAAAACGACAACTTTTTATGTCCGGAAAAATTTATTTTTTGAACCAGTGTGCGGCGGAGTTCGCGGCTTTAACTTTGTAATTTATAAACTCGCACTACTCCCGCACTTTTGCTCACTAGCGGATCCAAGGAATTGTCCTTCTCTCTCTCTTCCCATTCGAAACTCACGTGTCAGAAAAGGATAGAAGAGGGGAGCGAAAATCACGTGACTGCCCCTGATCTGTCCTTTTCTAATACACGCATTCTAATGAGGAAAGAGAGAGAAGGATAAATCTCTGGATCCGCTGGTGCTTTTGCGCCCGCGCTTTGCATAACCCGCCTTTGAAATGTTCTACGGTTTCTCGCCACTGGGCACCGCTCGGCTCACCATTTTTGGTCCTCCTTTGGCCGGATTTATTACGCGTTGACTTGAGGCTTGCACACTCCAATGGTCTATTGTTCCCACCCCGCGAGCGTAGGTTTCCAGGGTCTTGTATATTCAAGTTCATAAAAATGTCGCAGCGGACAGGGGATTGAAGGAAAGGGAACACGTTCCCTAGTTTATTCCTCTGTTATATTTCCTCTTCGAATCGTTTTATTGTTTGTCTGCTCGCGTCAGCGCGTTTTCTATTCGGCGCGCATGCTCGCTTTGACGCAGAGCTGGCTGCCGTTTTGCGTATAATCAATCGCATTTTTTTTTCAATTCACCGATGATTCCACCGGTTGAGAAAAGATTACACAGTTCAATGGAGCTGTTGCAAACAGGGCTGCCGTTTTGCGTATAATCAATGCTATTTTTCAATTCACCGATGATTCCACCGGTTGAGGAAAGATTACTCAGTTCAGTTCAGAGCATGACTGTAATAAACTAAAATACTCACATCTGTAATCTTTTCTCAACCGGTGGAGTCGTCGATGACTTTAAAAAACTTGCGGATATTTTAATTAATCAACGGAGTTTCCACCGATTATTTATGGAAAGATTATAGATCAGAGTATTTTCGTGCATTACAGTCATACACTGAACTGAACTGTGTAATCTTTTCTCAACCGGTGGAATCATCGGTGAATTGAAAAATAGCATTGATTATACGCAAAACGGCAGCCCTGGTTGCAAACTTTTGCTACAGGCTTATTAATAGTTGATTATGGGGTAATACCCAGTAAAATTAACGATTAGCGCACTAAAAAATCACGAAATCCACTCCTAAACTCACAAAATGCTTTTAAACGCGAGACCGCAATGGCGGCCGGGGCCGCGGTTTTCATCGGGGCTCCCTATCTTCAATCAGCGCCATCTACACGAGGTGTTCTCGCAACACCACACAAGAAGAAGAAGAAGCATACAATTGCCATAAGAAAACCGCGGCCTCGGCCGCCATTACGGTCTCGCATTTAAAAGCATTTTGTGAGTTTAGGAGTGGATTTCGTGATTTTTTAGTGTGCTAATCGTTATTTTTACAGGGTATTATCCCATATTCAACTATTAATAAGCCTGTAGCAAAAGTTTGCAACAGCTCCATTCAGTGTATGACTGTAATGCACGAAAAAACTCGCATTAAGTTGTCGCCGGAGCTTAGAGAAAAGTTTAAGCAAGATGGACCTGCTCACTTCCTCCAGAGCCTAAAAAATAAATTAAAGGAAAATCCACCCTACTCTCTTAAAGAATTCTTTGAGATGCAGTAAAGAAAATGTTTAGGTCCTTTATACACACTATTGGTATCGTTTTCTTAATTTAATTTTGTTTCCTTTCGCGTTAGAGTCTTGTAAGCGCCTTGTTTTATTAATTATTCTAGACGTGTATCCAAAGCTTTGTAAACAATGCTATATATGTACAAATAAAATTTATTATTATTATTATTATTATTATTATTATTATTTTTTTTTTTTTTTTTTTTTTTTGGCTCGGTTAAAAACCGGATTTAAATTGAAAGGACGGAAATATCAAGTCCTATCAAATTGTACTATTATACGTTGAAAAATAAGTTGAAAAAATTATAAGTTGAGAAATTATAAGTTGAAAAATTGTCTGACTATACTGCAAGTGCTGAGGAGGACAGCTTTCTGAATTCTATTGTGTATACAGGGTGTTGAAAAACTGTTCCCGAATATTTCAGGGGCGGACTCTACAGGTCAAAATAAGACTTTTTTTTCCTACAAACATGTGTCCAAAAATGCCCCCCTTTTGAGCTACAGCCCCCAAAGTTTTAAAAAATTTACGGTTTTTTTGGAATAGCGACCACTATTATGAACCAAATGTCCTAAAAGTTGGTGTCCCACGGTAATTTTAGGTGTAAAATCCATTAATGACCTCGAAAAATTCAGAAATTGAGTCTGACTGTACTTTTCACGCAATCGTGTACCCTCGCAACGGCACGAATTTTATGTTACGGATTAAAAATTTGAAGAATAATTACCGAAATCAGATGCGAATATCCCTTAGAAAGATTTTTAGTCCTCTTTGTTCCTTTCGATACGACGCTTTTTAAGCGAGATAATCGCTGCACAGTGTAGAAAAGTCAGCGCTTTTACCATGAAAAGCGGCAGTGAGTATGCAACCCGCCTCTTCGCTGCTTCTTCGGGCCGGCTTCTATGGTAAAAGCGCTGGTTTTTCTACACTGTGAAGCGATTATCTCGCTTAAAACGCGTCGTATCGAAAGGAACAAAGAGGACTAAAAATCTTTCTAAGGGTTTTTTGCATCTGATTTCGGTAGTTATTCTTCAAATTTTTAATCTGTAACATAAAATTCGTGCCGTTAAAGGTACACGACTGCGTGAAAAGTACAGTCAGACTCAATTTCTGAATTTTTCGAGGTCATTAATGGATTTTACACCTAAAATTACCGTGGGACACCAACTTTTAGGACATTTGGTTCATAATAGTGGTCGCTATTCCAAAAAAACCGTAAATTTTTTAAAACTTTGGGGGGCTGTAGCTCAAAAGGGGGGCATTTTCGGACACATGTTTGTAGAAAAAAAGTCTTATTTTGAACTGTAGAATCCACCCCCTGAAATATCCGGGAACAGTTTTTCAACACCCTGTATATGAAGAGGAACATTCAGATCCCGGAGTCTATTGGAGAATGACTTGGGAGTAATTCCAGTTACTGACATGACCATCGGAATAATCTTGACGTGTTCTTGTCTCCAAACTCTTTTTATCTCTACCGCAAGCGGACTGTACTTTGACATCTTCTCCTCATATTTTACTTGGATATTAGTATCATTCGGGATCGAAACATCGATAAGGAACGTCTTCTTCGTTGCCTTAAGAACAAGTGTAATGTCAGGTCTATTAGCTATGATGGTAGGTACGATCTGTTGAGATAGGGCGGTCCCAGTAGAATTTCACAAGCTCGTTTTCAAGCACGGACTCTGGCGTATCTTGATAATATGGCACGTTTCTCGCTCTCCTTTGCCAACCCATATTTCCGAATAAGCTCTAGGTGGAGAATTTTTTTATTATTATTATTATTATTTGTTGTTTATCACCACTTGTGGCGGGTAATGGGGTGTTAGTCCCTCGGCGGGACTAATCAATAGTCCTAAGCCTTGGGCTTTTTCCGGTTGGATGAATTTTCCGGTATCTGTACAAAAATTAATTATTGTTAATTAAAAATTACCATCCCTAGTACAAAGGGAGGAGACTACTTCTCCCGGGGACAGGTTTTGTACAATCGTTGCTGTACTGTCCTAATGGGAGGAGCTCTCAGTATAATATCTTACAGTCTATAATTTTTTGTTTTGGCCTCGCGGGGTTCACAATTTCCTGCCGTACTCCTGTGTTTTATTATTATTATTATTATTATTATTATTATTATTATTATAAATCACGAAAATCACACAAAGAAAGTCTAACATTTAGTAATAAACTCACATAACTGCTATAACGGCAAGATGGTAATGGCGGTTTGACGCAGGTATCATGGGAGATTCCTGTCTATTACGTCAGTTTCTCTACGGAAACACAGAGATATGTCCCAATTTAGATAGGAATCACCCATGAAACCTGCGTCTGTCCGCCATTATGCCCGATTCTGAGAGTGAATTTTGTGATTTTTTCGTGTACTCATCGTCATTTTTACAGGTTTTTATGCAAGAATCAACTCTTCAATCCCCTATAGCAAAAGTTTGCAAAAGCCCCATTGTTGCGTGAACATAAAACCAAATGAAAGCACCTCCAAAGAAATCAACACACTTTCAAAAGTGTCAGTTACTCAGAACGAGGAAACCCCATCTTTTATGTGCTGTTATTGCAGCCACCTTTTCAATTGCTTTGAGGTTGTTTTTGTTTAGCCCTCCGTTAAAAGTAATTGAGAAGTCAATAAGGAAAAAACGAAAATTTATGCATCTTCTACACGTCTACGTGTCTCTGTGCGGAGTGTTGGAGTTGTCGCAGAAGATCGATTCAATCGATTGTGTCGAAAAGAACGATGTCTCGGCCGACAACTTGCTAGGATACGTAAAGATTTGCGGAGATTGTGACTGCGGATAAGACGTTCTTCTCTACTGAAAAATGCGGCGCACAGTGGTCAAAGGGGTTAAGGTAGAAAGACAATAAAAACATTTTTTACTATGAATGCTATTCGCTCATTTTTTACTATGAATGCTATTCGCTCAGCGGCGGCTCGTGCAATGTGGCAACAATGGATTTCCTCCATTTAAAACTGTGTAAAATAATCGATTACTTGGTGAGGCGTAGCGCCTCACCTAGTATCGATCTTTTTGCATACGTTTAAATGGCAAAAGTGCACGGTTGCCAGATTGCACGAGCCGCCACTGTATTCGCTCAGTCGATGATTAAAGAAAAGTCACGTTAAAGTCACGTAAAGTAAAGAACCAACTCCCACTTGGTTCCTTTTATAGAATTTGGAACGGACTTAAAATAATCAAAAGTGTGAAACTTGGTTTCTTTTAGAGATCTGTTTTTCGTGATTATGCTTAAAAAAAAAAGAAGGGAACCAAGTCACTTTAAACGCTAAAAATTAAATAGGTACCTTTCGTGTATGGGACTTTGCCAGCGTTAAAATGCAAAAACATAACAATGTAGTTGAATGAAAGCAAAAAGTCAGTAATTCCAAGCTTTTTGTTTAAATGTTTTGTCTTCAACTTTGGACTCGATGTTCTCGAGATCGGCTCCATGCCACTTGCTGATGAATGCTGTCTAATTATCATTGCTAGCAAAGGCATTAAAGCTGCTCAGAATTTAGAATCACGCTTTTCCAACACCTGCGTGTTGGAATTTTCCCTGTTTTTTTTTTTTTTTTTTTTTTTTTTTTTTTTTTTTTGCGGGAGAACCGCTAGGCCTGTGCGATGTCTCGTTCGGTCCATCGAAGTCGCTTCGATGTCGATTTCCAAAATCGGAGAGCTGTATCGAAAAATCGAAAAAATCGAAAAATATCGAAACATCGATCCACATAGAATCGTCGAGCCACATCGAACCATCGATCTACATCGAAACATCGCAACATCGATCTGCATCGAAAAATCGATCTGCATAAACGCATACATTTACATCAAAATACCAAGCCGTCAACAAAATTATGAAAGAAAAAAGTCAAGCATTGGATTTTTAATGCCGTATTTCTTGATTTTTATTTTAAGGATCGATCGGAACATAGTATCTGAAATATAAGGAGAGTGAGGGAGAAAGAGACATTGTGCATAGTATTTGAAATATAAGGAGAGTGAGAGAGAAAGAGAGGAAGTAGAATAAATCGCAAAACAAGGCTAGTATTCAAAGTTATTGCTGACTTACTATTCAGACTAAAAAGCGCCTTCAATTGAAAACGACGCAAATCCACTGCAAACGTGCAGTAATAGTTGCGCGTTCAGTCAATGCATCTTGAGGTAAATATTGAAGGGGCGAGTTGATGCGTAAGCACACGATAAGCAGCGGTGGATTTGTTTCTCATCGATCATTCGATGCATCGATTGATCGGCGCTGATTACTGAAATAAAAAATGTTTTTTGTTATCTGATTAATTTCGGTTCGTTTGCTGGTGTATCTCTGACAGTGAGAAGGTTCTGACCGATCAATTTATTTCCGGAGGGCATATGAAAACAACTGAAAACCGACCAATGTCTCTGTTGCCTACATTTTTGACAGCAGTATTGCACATTTTGATTCTATCATGTCACTCAAGCACCTTACTCACTTTGAAGCTGTTGCACACTTCAACGATCTAATACTCGATTCTAGTGTAAAAACCACAAAAAAAAAAAAAAAAAAAAAAAAAAAAAAAAAAAAACGATGGCAGCACCAGAAAATTCCGAAGTCCAATTCTAAACTCAATGAACGATTTTATTTGCGCGAGTGTAATGTTGACATTGGTCACGTAGAGCAGTAAGAATCGAAAATGTTCATCTACTAATATTGTAACTCCATCAAGAAGTGGCCAGTAAGAGCCGGCTTTCCTTTCACACCGGTGTCACACCGGTGTCACCACGGTACCATTCGATACCACTCACGGCACCACTAATTGGATGCTGATCACAACTTATAATGGAGCTGTTGCAAACTTTTGCTACAGGCTTATTAATAGTTGATTATGGGGTAATACCCTGTAAAAATAACAATTAGCTCACTAAAAAATCACGAAATCCACTCCTAAACTCACAAAATGCTTTTAAACGCGAGACCGTAATGGCGGCCGGGGCCGCGGTTTGCATTGGGGTTCACTATCTTCAATCAGCGCCATCTACACGAAGTGTTCTCGCAACACCACACAAGAAGAAGAAGAAGCATACAATTGCCATAAGAAAACCGCGGCCTCGGCCGCCATTACGGTCTCGCATTTAAAAGCATTTTGTGAGTTTAGGAGTGGATTTCGTGATTTTTTAGTGCGCTAATCGTTATTTTTACAGGGTATTACCCCTTATACAACTATTAATAAGTATGTAGCAAAAGTTTGCGACAGCTCCATTTATAGGTGTCTAATTATTCTATTAATCTCTCTTGCCAGTATAGAGAGTCCGGCGCGGATTTAACATTACGAAAAATGCGCAACTGCGTAGGGCCTCAGACCTATAGGGGGCCTCATTTCTCGAAGGAAAGATAAAAGAGAAAAAAGGGAAAAGAAGAAAAGGAAGGAAAGGGAGAAAAGGAAGAAGAGAAAATAAAAGGACGGCAAAGAAAAGGGGGAAAATGACGGAAATAAAATGATTCGATTTGAGATTTTTTGAGGCCTCTCCGAACCCGCAATGACGATGCCCAGCGGGCCGCGGATCATTTACTTCATCGTTAAACCGATACTTAAGACTGTGTATGAGTGATTCTATTGGCTGAATATTGTAAAACTTAGCCGTTGCTATGGTAACCATCGTTATAGTGTCCGTTTTTTAAAGATTACTCATGAATAGCCTTTATAAAACGAGACTCTTAACGATGGGTACCATAGCAACAGCCAAGTTTTACAATTTTCGACCTATAGCATCACTCGTAGACAGTTATTTTAACGATCGGTTTAACGATAAAGTAAATGATCGGCCCGCAGGCCCCTGAATATCTACCGTCACGGAGAGGCCTCCATAGTTTGAGGAGTAAAATAAAATATCGCAAAGAGTCCGGCTTCTAAAGCCGGTCGTTATTAGAAAACCTACCCTATCTTGGGTTCTTTTGATAGTCCGAGGTGTCTTTCTCGATAAGTAAGTATCGAAAAGGTGGGCCAATATATACACCGTTTTTGAAAAAAAAAAAAAAAAAAAAAAAAAAAAAAAAAAAAAAAAAGGCAAAATTTAAGTTCCATTGATCTTCAAAACTTGAAGGTATTTGAAGGGTTGGAATGACCCACCTTCTCGATGCTGACGTATTGAGAAGAACATATCAGGCTTTCATAAGAACCGAAGATTTTGAAAAAAAAAAAAAAGTGAAAGGCTTTCCATCAACAACCATGTCGCGTGAAAGGCATCGCAGCTTTTGTTGCGATCTTTGAAAAATGAAATTTATTAAAATATATCGTCTGAGAAAATCTATGACTTTTCACAATTTCCGGGGGAAAGCCCCCAGACTCCTTTTTATCAGGAACCTGACCCGTAGATCCCGCATAGGTAGTAAACTATACATTTATCCAGAGGCTGTTTTGCCTCTTCCCTCCCCCTGAAAGAGAATTTCAAGTTTACGCGGAATTCTTACTACATTGACTTCAGGAAGGAGTCGTTATCCTTTTACACTTCCAAGTGACTTTCAACTGTGAGGAACAGTTTACCTCAACCTTTACGATGCGGAAAAATATCAGCTTTATCTTGTTGAAAGTAAAAAAATTCCTTCATTTCTGAGAAACGGAGAAAATATTCGTGAAACCCAATATTGACTTCTGTATGTTCGGTGCAAGTGTTAAACCAAGAATTTGCTTAAGATGCGCGTCTAAGAGAACGTGAATTTCCTAATTATTTCCGAGAAAAGGTCCCCAGACTTCCAATAGAGCGTCGACAAAGAGCTGAAAAGCCACTAAAAATCTCAAGTTTACGCCACTGGAGTGATAGTTTTAGTGATAATACAGGATAAACACGTACCGCTATAGCTGAACTAACAGTTAAAAATTGAGTCTTCAATATTTTTGATAGTTTCAGAGGAGGACCTCCCCCTATTCGCCCCTCTTTCTTGGGAAAAATCTCCCAGACACCCCGAACTGCCATTGTGCGGGGCCTCAAATTTAGGGTTACACCGGGTTTCAAGAGATGCATATTGCCCCCGGGCACCACCTGAAATATTTTAAATGGGACACAGCCTTACGAGAATACCTACTTATCTTTTGGACGGCCGTTAATTGCTGACAAGGCTCAGGGCTCACAAAACGTCCCCTCTGCTCTTCCGGGGCACCAACAATGTAATTTTAAATAGAAAATAGACTTACGAGCTGACTTGTCGTTTTGATGGGCTTTTAATCACTGACATGGTGCAGGGCTCTCGAAACGCCCCTCTGCTCTTCGGGGGCATCGCCAATGTAATTTTAAATGGGAAAACAGCTTACGAGCAGACCGGTCATTTTGAGGGCTTTTAATCACTGACAAGGCGCAAAGCTCTCGAAACGTCCCCTCTGCTCTTCGGGGGCACCGCCAATGTAATTTTAAATGGGAAAACAGCCTTACGAGCAGACCGGTCATTTTGATGGGCTTTTAATCGTTGACAAGGCGCAAGGCTCTCGAAACGTCCCCTCTGCTCTTCCAGGGCACCGCCAATGTAATCTTAAATGGGAGAACAGACTTACGAGCAGACCTGTCATTTTGGTGGGCTTTTAATCAGTGACATGGTGCAGGGCTCTCAAAACGTCCCCTCTGCTCTTCCGGGGCACCGCCAATGTAATTTTAAATGGGAAAACAGACTTACGAGCTGACCTGTCATTTTGGTGGGCTTTTAATCGCTGACAAGGCGCAGGGCTCTCGAAACGTCCCCTCTGCTCTTCGGGGGCACCGCCAATGTAATTTTAAATGGGAAAACAGACTTACGAGCAGACTTGTCGTTTTGGTGGGCTTTTAATCGCTGACAAGGCGCAGGGCTCTCGAAACGTCCCCTCTGCTCTTCCGGGGCACCTCCAATGTAATTTTAAATGGAAAAACAGACTTACGAGCTGACTTGTCATTTTGGTGGGCTTTTAATCGCTGACAAGGCGCAGGGCTCTCAAAACGTCCCCTCTGCTCTTCCGGGGCACCTCCAATGTAATCTTAAATGGGAAAACAGATTTACGAGCAGACCTGTCATTTTGGTGGGCTTTTAATCACTGACAAGGCGCAGGGCTCTTGAAACGTCCTCTCTGCTCTTCCGGGGCACCTCCAATGTAATCTTAAATGGGAAAACAGATTTACGAGCAGACCTGTCATTTTGGTGGGCTTTTAATCACTGACATGGTGCAGGGCTCTCAGAACGTCCCCTCTGCTCTTCGGGGGCACCGCCAATGTAATTTTAAATGGAAAAACAAACTTACGAGCTGACTTGTCGTTTTGGTGCGCTGTTCATCCCTGACAAGACGCAGGGCTTTTTATCTCTGTTTTGTAAATTCTCAGCTACAGGCTTATTTACTTCATCACTAAATTGGTCATTTAGACTGTCTTCAAGTAACGCTATCAGTCGAGGATTGCAAAACTTGGCTTTAGTAACCATCGTTAAAGTGCCTGTTTTTTAAAGCCATCCATAGCTGTCTTTTCTTTACGGCAGTAATGATTTTGCAAAGCTGAACTGCAAGTATATTGAGGGCTTCGCTTTAAAAAGCATGTGGTGGCAGACGACAAGTGAAATCATTCAAATATCGAGGCATAGATCACATTTTTTTGCGTCACTCATCCCCTCCTTCTACGAGCTTCAGAACATGTGGACGATTGTAGTTCACAATTGCTCACAGCAATGCTAGAGCTGGTATTAGAAGTAAAGACGCATCTAGACTGTAATCTTTAGCGAATTTTCAATTTTTATTCCTTTATATCAAAACAAAACTTGGCGCCAACTTTGAACTTTTGATTTTAAAATATTCCTCCATAAAAAGCCAGCTCTCAAACTCATTTTCATTACTTCTCATTTTGTAACATGAGGAATAATGTTGAAAAGTTCCTAAGATTATCGGTCTAGGTGCGCCTACACTTCTGAAACGAATCACCTATACCAGTCTGGGAAACGGAAAACCCTGCAGGATTCTCATTTTAGAAACTCCGCCCCTTCACAGTCGTCCACAAAATAAAAAAACGGTGACTGTGAAACATGGCAGTGCACAACGAGCAATTGTGGACATAAAGACAGTTCATGAACAATCTTTAACTAACAAGACTCACAACAACTGCAAAGTTTTAAAATTTTCAATCAATAGCGTCACAATAACACAGTCTTATGGATCAGTTTAAGATGATTCCAGGGTCGATTAGTTCCAACTGAGGACACCACGTCGCGCTGCTCATTAAGTCAACAGCTAAAAACACCAACTTGAGGAATGTCAGCACCTGCGAGCATACTTCAGGAAGATACCCTGAAAGTTTCAGGCTAAAACACTCAAAAATAAAGCCGGAAATTATGAAATACTAAACTTCCCGTAAGCCGCAATGAGTGCGGGTGAGGCAGATAGACGTATCATCACTCGCGCTCACTCTCTCACTAAGCTTATGGCGAAACGAATTTCATAGTTTACGACTTTAATTTTAAACCAATTTTGCTCATTTTGGGCTCAAAAAATCCATACAAATTTTTTTGCAGGTGCTGACATTACTGGATTTTGTGTTTTATCTATGGTTTCATTTTAAAATGCCAAAAACACAACTTTTCCAAAAAGCGACTAGAGGCGCTATCCATCAAATTGAAATCTAGAAAAGTTTCGACTGAAATCACCTTAAAGATGGAGTAAGTGATTCTCCTGCTGGTTTGCGCTGTAACCACCAATCTTTCATCATTTACTAATTGGAAAAGTGGACATGATGCACAGAAGTTTTTCCGCTATTTCAGCTAAGAATTCCGTTTTTCTAAACACTCCTCTATTGCCAAAATATTTTCTAAAACCTATCTTTCTTGAGCCATAAAACTAATCAGCTCGTGCAAAAACGTCTGATGTCCAAAATATTTTTAATTGAGAAGAGTTAGTATGAGAAAATTGAAAAAGTAGTAATTTAAAAAAAAAATAAAAAAAAAAAGGCTAACCGACATGAAAAGGAAAATACTAGCAAAAAGCAGCAAATCAAGTCTCATTGATGCTGACACAGATGCAGCTTCTTCGTAAGAATGATGTACGCTCACAAATTCAAATCTAAAAAAAAAAAATACGGACATTTCCGCATGAGCCGATTCAGTTGATGAAGTTGAATTTGAAAGGGATCAATAAATGCCATATACATAGATTTCAAATCAACACCAAAAAACTTTTATGAGAAGTTCAACATGTAATTTGGATTTTGAATTTACATTAAAAACTTAACAAATACATACAAAGAATTTGTACAACTAATCAAATAAAAGAAATTAACATAAGGAAACAGACATCGTAATAAGCTAAACCAGATAAATAATTATGCAACAAAATTCATAAAATATGTAGGTCAAATCATACATTTATACAAGTATGCACACATATCTACCACGAAATGTACACTGAGTTCCAGATAGGTTGCCTTCCATGGATTTTATTGTCTCTATTCCGAACAAGTAAATTGCAGGGTACTCAATGTGTCACTGACCTCCTATTTGAGGCGTTTATTATGAAATAACTTGCTTTGAAGAGAAAAGGGAGAGAAATTTTAAATAAAATCAAGCCAAAATAATTTGTTGGGTTTCAACACATCTCGAGCATTTAATCTTCCGAACATATTTAAAGACTCAAATGTGAACAAGTTAGGCATTTTAGAGAAAGCTGAAACACTGTGATTTCAAATTTGGTTCGTAAGTTTTCGACCAACACTCTCTAATAGAACTGCTGGCTGATTACGAGCTATTGTATTGAAATGAAATACCAATGAGTTGATGATTAGAGTACATGCTATTCTTATGGGTGGTGTCATTCTGATAGAAACCCTTCCATCCCAGCGGAAATTCACCAATAACTCCTGAGCTATCGCCAAATTTCCGCAGAGATAGAAGGATTACTATCTGAATAGAACCTATTGGAATGACACCATCCATAAGAGTAACACACATACTTGATCAACAACTCCATAGCATTACGATACGATTGTACACAATCAGCCTGCAAGCTAGCATGGAATGAGGCTGTTGTAAAGGTCGGAATTTTATGTTTTTGATTACAGATTCTAAAAGAGCTCGCCAAGTAGAGAATTTGGTTTTTCTGTTTTTTTTTCTACGACCAATAGAAGCCGAGATAATCGACTTTGAAACATCGCCAATTATTGCATCATATATACTAATTATTGCGCAATCCAGTGCACTACGGTTTTCATATCTCTTAAACTTCCAAAAATAACCCTATTGACGTACATCTCATTTTGAAGCAGAAGTCAAACGGTATCGTTCTCTGCAAATCTTAGGTCTCTAACTGCTGTCGTTCCAAAATGGCGGCTATCCAAATATTAAGATGGCGCCAGAATATAAAAATAAAAAAGCCTGCCGTTTTAGAACGGCAGCAGTTAGAGACCTAAAATTTGCACAGAACGATTCCGTTTGACTTCTGCTTCAAAATGAGGTATAGGTCAATAGGGTTATTTTTGGAAGTTTAAGAGATATAAAAACCGTAGTGCACTGGATTGCACTATAATTAGTACATATGATGCAATAATTGGCGATGTTTCAAAGTCGACTATCTCAGCTTCTATTGGTCGTAGAAGAAAAAAAACAAAAAAACCAAAATTCTCTACTCGGCAAGCACTTTTAGAATCTGTAATCAAAAACATAAAATTCCGACCTTTACAACAACCCCATCATACCACACGAATGTGCATGTTCATGTTGCTGATAGCATACACTGAAAAGTTTTTGATCCACTAACCAAGGCAGTGTTGCCAGATTGAGGGCAAAAAGCCGTATCATCCCCATTTAAATCAATGTAAAACGTACGGCTTTTTCACCCCAATCTGGCAACACTGAACCAAGGATAAACAAAACAGGATTTGGATGGTGAACTTTTTGAGGAATAAGTCAGAAATATATTATTTCTACCTTGTCCCTCAAAAGAAAATTCAAAGAGCATTGAAACCACTGATATGAATTTGTTGAAATTGATATCCTCACTGACTGCTTCCTTCCAAAACACTAACAGACCGTTGGAAAGCACTTTTTGAGACCAAAGTCTAAGACCGTTGGTCTAAAACAACCAACAAATGTTCACTTATTTTCTTCAAACAAGAATAAAAGAAAGAGGAAGAGAAAGAAGTCAGTTCTTGAGTCTTTGGATAGTTCAAAATTGAGCACAAATAAGAGACGACCAGAGACACAGTGCTGCCAGATGTTGCAAAAAAAATAAACCATTTACATTAAATTATATAAAAAATGTGAATCTTCTACACCAAATCTGGCAGAACCGGAGAGATCACGTGATTAATCAGTTGACATGTTACACTCATCTTGCAACTTCATTCTTCATTCTTTTTGCATAAAAAATTTGAACAAAATTGTAAGCTTTCGCTGAAAAAATTGTTGACAATACAAGGAATTTTCACAATTTTCAATTAAGGAGATTCCAGGCAAAAGTTTTCCAGATTTCAATCCGATAGATAGTACCACTATCTTGCAACTTTTTCTTTATTCTTTTTGCACAGAAAATTTGAACAAAATTGTAAGCTTTCGCTGAAAAAATTGTTGACGATGCAAGGAATTTTCACAATTTTCAATTAAGGAGATTCCAGGCAAAAGTTTTCTAGATTGCAATCCGATAGATAGTGCCACTAGTGCTGCTTGAAAATTCAATGGTTTTAAGCTAAAATTGATGAATTTGCGCTATAATTACAAATTTGAGGAACATCAGCAACTGCAAGCATACCTCAGGAAGCTACCCTGAAAGTTTCAAGCTGAAATACTCAAAAGCCGGAAATTATGAAAGACAAAAATGCCCATAAGCCTTAATGAGTGCGAGCAATGTAGATAGACACAGGTGATCACGGAGGATCGGATCGTTATTGTTTACATTAAATCAAATGGGCTTGCTTCTGCGCAACTTGATCCCCTCCTCACCTCTTCCTACTTCGAGCGATTGAGATTACGACAGCCTCCGACTCATCGCTTCCTTACATCCGTTTCAATCGTTACGAGGGGCTCATAACAATTCGATCATTTGAGCCACCCATAAGGTTACATGTGAACGATAACGATCACGATACCAAAACGATCTGATCCTCAGTGATCAATCCCCTGTATCAAACACACTCACTGAGCTTATGACAAAATGAATTTCATAGATTACAGCTTCAATTCTCAACCAGTTTTGCTTGTTTTGGGCTTAAAAAATCCATAAAGAAGGTACGCAGGTGCCAACATTCTAGGCTTTTGAATTTTTTGCTTTTTTTTTTTTAATTTAAAATGCCAAAAACAGGACTTATCCCAAAAGCGACTAGTGGCGCTATCCATCGGATTGAGAACTGGAAATTTTTTGCGTAGAATCACCCGAAAGAAAAGTGTTAACCTAACATTTCTTTTGAACAGCGGAAGAAATACTAAATTAGTGCAACAAGCCAATTGACTAATCACGCTCTTTCTATCAAGTCTTCAAATTAGACTGTAATGATAATTTATTAAAATTTGAAAGAAACTAAATTCAAGATCTGTTAGATGATTCTTACAACAAATTTTGATAATTGACAAGACAGGAGACAAGAAACTCCGCCTAGAATTAAAATGATGCACAGAAGGACGATATGTAAAGTGAGACACAGTATGATTCGAAAACTTAGCAGGCGACTAAGGCAATTTTTTCCCTCTTCAATACTATAATTACAGGCTCGATGGTTACTGCCATCAATTTTCAGTATTTGACCTGGATGACCTAAGTGACCACTTGACCTTGATGATCTAGAAATACGGCAGAAAGACTTCCGTAAACTTATTGATAAAAGTTGACCGCACATCAATCCTCGAATCTCCACCTCCATTATCCTATCGCATTATTTCTGGACGTCAACAACAAATATGGCAAAACCAAAAATAAATAAATAAAAAAAGAAAACCGAAGAGAAAACCCACAAAAATACAGTCATTTTTATAAAGCTTTTTTGTTTTGTTTTATTTTGGTTTGTTTTTTTCATTTTTTCATCTAATCAGGAGGAAAGTTATAAGAATGGAAAAGAAACTATGTAGTAAAAATAATAATGATAAAGACAACAATGATAGTAATAAAAAGAATAAAAACATGGACCATGATTCACAAAAAAAAAAAAAAAAAAAAAAAAAAAAATGTATTTACATTAACTAAGCTCAATGTCTGTGTATCTGCTTTGAGGAACAACAACATATGTACTTAACTGGACAAAAATCTATTTGAAATAATATACAGTGTATTTGAAAAGCCTATCACTCTAACTTTTGAACGGCTGCATTTAGAAAAATCAAAGCTTGCCCTTAGTCTTATAACAGTCTTATAACACTAATGTGTATTACCAGACACAGTTTAAATTTCACCAGCATCCCTGCTGGAGGGGGAGGGGGGCAAAAACTGGGTATTCCAAAGGTTAAAATTCGATTGTAACTCAATTTTGCCCACCCAACAATTGTACTAGCGGAGACAAAGATACCTAGCCGGAGAATGCGATGCGCAACGCACGTAATCCGCGTGTTGAATGGTATACTATGCATTGTGTATTGCACACCCTGGCCAGGTAGTTTTGTCTCGACTGAAGAAGAAGAATTGAAGAAACACCTGACGTTAAAGACAAGGGTTCCCATCTGGCATTGTTTAAAAGTTCAGAGGGACAGACTTTTTGATCACACTGTGATTACAGAGATTACCACACTTGAAACAAACAAAAAATACAGGAGGAGCAAAGGGCAAATTGACCAAATGAATTTAGAAAACTTTGATGAGGTAAATAAAATTAGGTAGTCTCTTTGAATTTACAATACAGGCAGGGTTAACAGATTCCAGTGCATTTTACATTGAAGTACCAATGAAGGATATCCAGGAGTTTTTCTGGACAATCTTGCGACACTGCTTAACTCGTTCTGACCTGGAATCCATTCCAAATGACAACAAAATAACATGAAGTCTGATGGAAAACATAAAAATACAAAATGCGCATCAATTTAGATGAGGGGAAAGCGCTAACTAAGATCAACTATGTTGATAAAAAACCGTTTGTGAACATAAGAGTTTCAGGTCTGAAAGGGTTAACAAGAGCAAGGGAATCCTCTCTCTTGGAGCGAATGAGGACCGCTTTAAAAACATTTGTAAAAGATGGATGTTAAGCTTGTATTAGGACTATGGACACTAACTATTGATTAAATAATTAAGGCGGTATTGCTACACGATAATTCACTCAAAAATTAATTACGTTGAATTAAATGTAAAATTCATCGAATGGAACTTGATTTTTGAAATAAAATGGGGTTTGTTTCAATGATAGAAAAGGTTTGGCGCAAACATTGTGAAGCAAGAAACTTGCAGGGGGGGGGCTGACCAAAAAAATGAATGGGTAAATGCGACAACATTTTGTAGAGACTTAAATAATTGAGCGAAAAATAAACTTGATTTTCCCTTTGATCCTGAACACAAAAGTTTCGAGAGGCACTTTTTTACACACACAAAATTGGACAAGAATACATGGTGAAAACTGGAGAGAAAGAATTTCCTTGAGAGCGCTTACAGAACAAAATTGACAGGTTGCGTTAGAATTCCCGTATGTTTACACCAAACTACACAGGGGAATTGGGGGGTTTTCAAGATAATCTGACAATTCTGTTGAGAAAAAAAAAGAGTCTTGTCGATGAACAAGCAAAACTGATGAGAGGTCGACGAATCTGGAGAGAAATGCTGATGGAACAGTGTCCGTATGACACAAGCAACATTCTCAAAATGCTGTTAAAGATTGAGGGTTGCAGGGCCATTCATTTATTATTTCTAGTGAAAAAGGTCACTTGAATATTACGTAAATAAAAAAAACTAAATTTCGATGACATTTCTTGTCCTTTTCTTAGACTCTTCTTCATTTTCATTTAATCAAAACTATCCTAATAGCTGACCATATTACCTTTCGACCCCAAAAAACACCAACAAATCTGTTCAAACCAGAGAAACATCACTTCTAAGTGTAATAACTGATATATTAACATGGAATTAACCCTGCAGGCAAGGTTGACGCACAATGGAGCGAGTCAATCGAAGAGGTTGGACATGGCGTGGCGACTTTAAATGCTTGTATCTTTGTTAATACACAACATTAACATTTGAACATTGAATGTTGAACATTTGAATGTTGAATTTGAACATTTGACTTTAAATGCTTGTATCTTTGTTAATACACAACATTAACATTTGAACATTGAATGTTGAACATTTGAATGTTGAATTTGAACATTTGACTTTAAATGCTTGTATCTTTGTTAATACACAACATTAACATTTGAAAGTTGTTTCATTGATTTTGTTGTACAGTTCACTTCAAGAATGACCATCTACAGTTTGTTTTTTGACTGTAAAAACTAAAAACATTAAATTTTGCATTTTTAGTCATAGTTTATTCCATGCCTGACCCTTCCCATTGATCCACTCCACTATGCAATTTTCAGCTGTCAAACTTTTTTTCTCCGAATTTTCTTCTTCTATTTTTTAATTTCTCATTTTTAGTCAGATCATTTATTTTCTTTGGCCCTTAGGAAAATTCAATTGGTTCCAGAGAAATTTTACACCAAGTCAAGAAAATTTAGAAAAACTTTTGAGGAAAAAGAGCACAACAGTTAAAAAGTTATCAGAAGTGCGATACCCTCTCTGCGGGGAGACAAGACAGGCTTTCAAAAGATTATAAACTTTGAAAGGAAAAACAAGATGAGAATTCAGCAAGAATTTTTGTCTAATTCAGTTCTTGACTGCAGAAAAAGCAGACGTTAACCTCAACGGAAATGAAGAATCAGGTGAAATAAATTGTGTAGGGAGCAGGTCTTACAGCGGGTATACTTTTAGGGGCCTAAACTTATGAGCTAACTTAGGAACCACTTAACATCCCCCTGTTCTGGCAAAGAGCCTCCAGTTAAAATTCTGAAGGCTCATGCTTAAAGTCCAATGCTCTTTTAAGCAACTCTCAATAGTTTCAGAACTGAGGGAAAACAGAACATTTTAATGAATTACTTACTGGATATAAAATCACCCTCTCTTCATTTCAAACATCAAAAAATACAATAATTAAGGTTAGTACTACAGACTCAACGACAACACGTCTGTCACAAACTTTCGCTACAGCAATACAGTGGGTCTATTCTGGTGTGAAATCACTTAAAAATAACGTTGTGATAAAAAATAACTTATTGATGCTTTCAATGTGATTTCAATATGATTTAACCGAGGAATCAACCCTCCACAATTCTGAAGCAAAAGTTTGCAAAAGACCAATTACTGAGCCACATTTAGTAACTCTCGACAGTAACTCAAAATAATAAGCAAAAACAAACTTTTGGGAACACTTTTTGGTTTGTACAAAAGAAAAGCCCGACTGAACACAACAGCACTGGACAAAGTGACTCAGAAACTAGTTTTAAGAACAGTAAAAAAATAATAATATTATGAACAATGATAACAAAAATAACATTAAATGTAGAATAAAATAAATATTCAAATATAAACAAAAGTAATTTTGAAGAGTAGATACCTTCTTTGCACAACATTTCATTAAGCAACTAACATGAAAAAGGTGAATACAAAATGGATCCATTCAGTGATGACACAGCAAAGGTTCCTTACGTCACATTCAGTTTGAGTACCGCATTTTTGTGCTATCTCTCTTGCACTCCATAACATTTGATTGCACATACATTTTATATTTCTACTGTCACACTCTAACGACCCAATTTAAACTCATTTTGATCATCCCCAAGAAACTTCCTTGATTTAAAAAGAACCTAAACGACATTCTTCGTTCATATGCCGTTATTAAAAATGTTCAAAAACCACTCAATAACTCTTTTTCAAGTTCTAACAGCCCACTTTACTCTAGACACCATTTGCACAGGCATACTACTAAATATATGTATTCACCGTGTATATGTAAACGACATTGTAACCACAAAATGATGAAACTTCCATCTATGTCGTTTACATATACACGGTGAATCCATCGATTTAGTAATATGCCTGTGCAAATGGTGTCTAGAGTAGAGCAGGCTGTTTGAACTTGAATAAAAGCTAATGAGTGGTTTTTGAACCTTTTTAATGTGCACATTGTTATTTTTTCCGAATTTTACGTGAGAATCAAGGTTCTAAAATGTTGTACCAAAAGTACGCAACAGACCTATTCAATATTTCACAATTCCCCATTTACCTCATTTTCTCTAAATTTTCCTCCAATTGATTCTTGCCTTCTATCATCTTTCATGCATTTCAAATACTACTTTATAAGTCAAGGAAGTTTTGAGAAAAAATTTTAAAAAAATTCAAATTCGGCCCCAAGAGAAGCAGATAATAATTCATTTAATTTTTTTGGCAGCTGAGAAAAAAAATCAAGCAAAAAACCTCTCTTTTTAAGCTTGAAGAAGTGTTGAACAGCTTTTACGAGTACACGAGAGTGAGAGGAATCTAAAATTGCGGCTGTGAACCAAACGAACGAAAAGAATGGAAATCTTGTGAGTGAGCATGATTCAGAGTGATCGAATCAGAGAATGACTTTATCAGATTCAATACATGGGGAATTTGTCTGTCTCTCTCTCTCTTCCTGTTTGAAAGCGTGCATTAGAAAGAGACGGAGATAGAGGCTAAAGTCACAAGATGACCCCCTTTTCTATCCTTTTCTAACACATGTATTCAAAATGTATTCAAATGGGAGGAGAGAGAGATAAGACAAATTCCTGTATCCGCTCATGGCTCAATATTGTCACTCTAAATCCAATGGGAGAGAAGAATATGAAATGAGGAAAATGAATAAAAACATTTTCGGGAAATGAAGCTGAAATACATATAAAAGAAACGGTGAGACGTTTCGGAATTTTACATTTCCATTTTCAACTGCAAAAAAACACAAAAAGACACAAAAATAACCTAAAAATTGAGTTGCCGCTCTAACAGCAAGGCCAAGACTAAGGAGCAAGTAAAGAAACACTGATTTCACACCTCACCAACTCTCTTGGGGAGAAAGAAATGGTGATAAGCAGCACTCAGCTGACTGATTGACATCTGCGCGGTAATGGGTCTGTTGCATACTTTTGCTACAACAATATAGAACCTTGATTCTTACGTAAAATTCGGCGAAAAGAATGATGCGCTTCCAAATATTGGCTGCATTTGCTGCCTGGTCTTTTCGGTTTATCAAAGATTAGAAAATAATATAAGAAATTTACGCATATAAACAAAACATTCCAATGTTTGTAAGTTCTGTTCATGTTTACATAAACGAGATGGTTCCATCTATGTAGTTATAAGTCGGTAATATAGTGTCTAGTGTAGCGCGGGTTGTTTGAAACGGAAGGTATTTTCTGAGTTGATAAGTGGATTTTGAAAGTTTTTAATGTGCGCATCGTTATTTTCGCCGAATTTTACGTTAGAAACAATGTGTCATATTGATGTAGCAAAAGTATGCAACAGACCCATTACAAACGTGATCCCGAGGATAAACGAGGTTTTTGGCCACCGAAAATCGTTATTATCTGCGGAGTGTATTGGAGATGATCCATATTCTACGACATAGGGATCACGTTGGTAATTAACGCACAGATATCAATCAGCTGAGTGCTGCATATCACCATTTCTTTCTCCCAGAGAGAGTTGGTGAGGTGTAAAATCAGTGTTTGTTTACTTGCTCCTTAGTCTTGGTCTTGCTGTTAGAGCGGCAACTCAATTTTTAGGTTATTTTCGTGTCTTTTTGAGTGTTTTTTGCGGTTGAGAATGGAAGCGTAAATTTCCGAAACGTCTCACCGTTTCTTTCATGTGTATTTTAGTTTCATTTCCCGAAAATGTTTTTATTCATTTGACTAATTAGTAGCTAATAATGTTGTTTTTTTTTTTTTTTTTTTTTTTTTTTTTTTTAAATGAGGAACATAATCTGAAAATCATACAACTTTTCCCTATACATTGATTGAATTGAGGATAACAAGAAATAAAATAAAATAAACAACCCACGTTAAAGGTGATTTAGCAACTTGCAAGAAGAGGCGATCAATAAAGGGACTAAAACGATCAATAGAATTGATAACAGACAACAAAGATTATGCGATTGGAGGTTGCAAAATGATTGGGGACAGGTGCAAATAAAACTCAAAGACATTGAAAAGACGAAGATGAAGCTGGAATGCCAAAAAACAAAGTTGATCTCCAATGGGTTGTAGGGAATTTTCGGCTATAGTCAACCGAACTGAACAAAGTGGTTTTTCAATAATTTATCAGGCTCAGTAGAAGAATATAAGACTAATTTTAGTCTTGACTTGATAGCCGAGAAGATATGGCAAATAATTGAGAGTTCATTGCTTGTTCCCCACTCCCAAAAAAGGTCATTTGTATTTTAATTTGCAGGCACTTCATACACAGCTGACTCCATAAAAATAAAAAAAATAAAAATTGATATCCTGTTCAATCGATTGAGTTGTTTTGGTAGGAGGTTTTTACGACAGAAAATCCAGTTACTTCTTTCCAACTGAAATGTATACGGTAAAATCTCATTGTGTGGAACTTCCGATGAGTGGAATTTCTTGCTAAGTTAATTTCTAGAACCATCAATAATCCTATTAGAAAAATACTGTAGAATGTAAAATGTAAAGGTTCTGCCGCCTGAGCTGCTGGATTAGCTCTTAGACTCATTTTTCAGAGCCAACAGCAGACGGGAGTTTTGCTTCTCTCACTCTTGAAGGGTAGAGAATTGTAAGGATTGGAATGAGCCAGGATACCGCACCAAGGCAAGACACCCAGCAAAAAAGGTTCAAGGCAGACACAACACTAGGTGCACAAGGAAGGCACACTGCAAAATCTTCTAATCTCTGCGTATAGGATAGATTGGTTTGCGCTGCGCTGAGTCATTCGCGACTGTTAATGCATGATCCAAGTTTTATCTGAACTAAAACTTTTAAAAGAAAGTATCCTGGTAGATATTTTCATACTCTTGTTAAGTGAAGCTTTAACGAAAGCTCGTTAAGTGGAATTTTAAAAAGTTTTTTTCACAAAATTCAACACTGGCCAAGTTCCTTTAAGTAGAACTTTCATTGCGAGGGATTTCAACCACGGCAGGAACGTAGTTCTACACAATGAGCTTTCACAGTAATATTTTGGAAATATAGTTGGTCCGAATTATCTTTCTCAAATACAGAAAGGCTACATAACAGATGAATATTAGTAGATTTTTAACTCTTGCGTGAATTTCTGATTATTACTGAGATTTGTCTGAAGAAAAACATACTAGAAATGGGGGGAG
This sequence comes from Trialeurodes vaporariorum, assembly GCA_011764245.1. Classification (NCBI taxonomy): domain Eukaryota; kingdom Metazoa; phylum Arthropoda; class Insecta; order Hemiptera; family Aleyrodidae; genus Trialeurodes; species Trialeurodes vaporariorum. The sequence goes on along the minus strand of VMOF01000013.1, from coordinate 46,024,675 downwards.
GGGGGGGGGGGCTATTTCTTGTTGTTTTCTGAAAGTTTGACAAAGTTGATTCCAGTATTTTTGATCCTTTACACTTCAAAGACAAACTGTAGTTTAAGGCCATTAATGAATGATTTACTTCTTACGGCTAACATTTATTTCTTCAATTATTTTTTACTTCCTGCAAATGTAAAGATGCATGCTAACTACCAAGAGGCAAAACTAATTCATGCTTTTTAATTTCTTGGATGAATAAATGAATGAAAAAAATACCAAATTTTCAAGTCTTTTGCCTGTTTAGCTAATAATTCACAGCAATGGCTAACCAACAAATTAATCATTGATTCAATTTGAGAGTAGCGGTTAGAATTTCCTTGTTCCGTTTTTCAATTCTGCTAACGGTCTCAGTGGATAAATGAGAATTTTAAAGTTTTATTGTAAACTCAGTTTGTCATCTACTTACTCCAATAAAACGAGGGGAGGAAAATGTTGGATCTACGGACCCGTTCAGACTTTTTAGAGGACGATTAATGCACACAAGTCAGTAAAATTTAAAATTCTTAACTAAACAAAGAAAGAAAAAAATATGTATTTTCCAATTTACATCATCTTCAAAAACAGAAAGTTTTCAAAAATAAAGAACTAAAAGAATAAAACTTGAGCCTTGAAGTCGACATCGAAAAATGAGAAAGGAGAAGAAGATTTGATTTCACCAAGAATCTACGGGTAACGCCATTTCAAACACCGACGTCTTGCTGTATGTTGGTTGACAGTTCGTCTGAATGATGGTGAAGATTGTGATTCAGCGTTTCCTGCTTCAACGTTTCTAACATTTGCTGCTGCTTTTTGTGTTGAGCCTATCAACAGAGAGAATGAAACTTTTTCATGATTTCATGACAGCAGAATTTCAGAGGACATTATTACTAAACTGTAGGGATTACTCCGGATTACCCCACGAATACTTTCTCACATCTAAAACTTAATCTGGGGGGACCCCCAGACTCTCATATATTTCCTGAAGGAAACCCTCAGTATGTTACTCTGGGGGAGATCTCCAGATCCCCTATAATATTCTAAGGGAGACCCCCAGACCCCCCCTATAATATTCTAAGGGAGTTCCCAGACCCCCCTATAATATTCTAAGGGAGACCCCCAGACCCCCCCTATAATATTCTAAGGGAGTTCCCAGACCCCCCTATAATATTCTAAGGGAGACCCCCAGACCCCCCCTATAATATTCTAAGGGAGTTCCCAGACCCCCCTATAATATTCTAAGGGAGACCCCCAGACCCCCCTTAAGGGATTAATTTTACAGCAGGCTGGTTGCAGAAATTTTGTGCAAATATTCATCAAAATTCAAACAGCTACATTTGAAATATTCAAATTTTTCCCTACATGTTTTCCCATTTAACCCATTTCCCCATTGCTTTTAATGGAAACCTTTTAACCTCCATAACTTACTTATAATTTATAATTTCGAAAAACCAAAAAAGGTCTATCAGGAGAATGTTGGAAGCAACTTCTTCCCGAAAGGACACCGCGCTTTGCTTATGGGAACTGGCTCCCAGTCAAATTTTTTTAAATTGAAATATGTGTCATAAAAGTGTCTCCTGAGAAGAAGCTCTCACGGGCGGAAAAAAAAACAATGACAGGATTTTGAGATATTCGCGTCTAAAGTTGGGGACTATTTGCCCGGTGCTTCGTTTTCTTGTACGTAGCAGGCCGCTTAACTACTACGCCAACTGGAAACCTTCTCGGTCGAATCGCCCGACTCAGCGCGCATTGATAGAACTACTTCCTTTTGCAGTCCCTCCCAACTGCTTATTTGTTTACCCCACACCTACTGCTCTGCCTCAACGGCCATGCTTCATCTTGACCACTCCCTCAACTGATTTCTTACCTACATCAACATTTTCTTTTTCTCCGCGAACTATCTGCTCTCTCCCTCTCTCTCCCTCATTGTAAATGTAGTTCCGATTAATATCCAAGTGGGTGTGGGGTAAACAAATAAGCAGTTGGGAGGGACTGCAAAAGGAAGTAGTTCTATCAATGCGCGCTGAGTCGGGCGATTCGACCGAGAAGGTTTCCAGTTGGCGTAGTAGTTAAGCGGCCTGCTACGTACGAGAATACGAAGCACCGGGCAAATAGTCCCCAACTTTAGACGCGAATATCTCGAAAATCCTGTCATTATTTTGTTTGAGAGCTTTTTCTCAGGAGACACTTTTACGACACATATTTCAATTTAAAAAAATTTGACTGGGAGCCAGTTCCCATAAGCAAAGCGCGGTGTCCTTTGGATGCATATGGAGCATTGATTCAAAAGTTACGCTGGGATACAGACAGACAGACAGACAGACAGACAGAAAACAGCGTCATCACAATACTTTCTCAATTTCTAACTTTGTTAAATACATATAAGAAAGTAAAAATGGGGCTATTAAACTGTTATACGGTTATATTATCATTCATTATTCAAAAAAGCAAGGGAGGAAAAGGGAAGGGAAGGGAAAAGATGAATCTTACTTTTAGTCAAAGTTTGCTGCTGCTTTCGTTGGAAGAAAATAGTTAATTTTGGGGTTGTAAAAGTTTTGCTTCCGGCTGTCTCCTTCTTTGCCTCGAGTTTCTAGAATTTGTTTAAATTCTTTCAAATTCTTCCAGCGGTGCCCTTTTACCTTAATTTGATTTTGTGTTTTACTGTTTCACAGACTGTTGAATCTTCGCCAAAAGAGAGGTAAGAGATGTGTAGATGCAGGCAGGATAGAACAGATTTTACGAACTCCCATTTTTAACACGCAATATGATCTTCAGAGACTCCAAATTTTTTTCCAAATTTTTTTAACCAAAAAAAAATTGGGAATTACATACTTGAATTATTTTTTTGTTCAAACAGCACTTTCGAGTACATATCTGAAAACTGGAAACTTGCGTATTTTTCAGGTACTCTAATAATAACACGTGAGTATGCGTACCTTGAGCTGAGTAAAGTTAGAATGCAGAGTTGATGACATGTGATGCGGGACAGTCGTCAAATCTTGCTCGATAGCCGTTAGTTGCTCGTCTTGCAACGCCATACTTGAGTCCAACTCTAAATGGTTTCGTCTTAAATTAGCTTCTAAGACATCAGTTTCAGTGCTCCACGATTGCTGAAAAATTTAATGCTTAAATCACTACACATCCAGAGGTCGAGGATTATTTTATAGGAATACGACTTGATTCTTTGAAAGACCCTTTCTGAAACGTTTCAGCTCGAGTCCAAAATATGTGTGTTTTCAAAGCGTCTTTGAACTCTCAATTTGTGACAATGAGGCAGTTGCAAGGGTGTGAAACTCTTGTGTTTTTTACAAAGAAATGATGGTGCTTGATGAGCTGAGAACAATGGTGCCTTTAGAGTCCCTATATATGAAAGAGTCTCGCCGTACGAGGTTCCATCTCTGATTGGCTGCTGAAAAGTGAAGAAGAAGAAGGGGTCTATGAAGCCTGGAAGCGCGCCTCTTGTTTACATCTTCATGGAACCATCTTCACTGCTGCCCAGCTTTGAGGAAACTTTCGGCATTTCTAGCTTGCACTAATGAAATTTGTATTAGAAATTGATGAAAATGTGTTCAGAACAGAATAAAATTCACGCATTACTTTTAAAACAGGTAGTGAAGCCAACGGGTATTGGAGGTTAGGTTGACCTAACAAAGATTACTTACACACGAATACAAGTATACAGTATAAGTAATCTTTGACGGGAAGATCGTTGGATAAAAATGTAAACAAGCCTCCAGGCTCCTCAGACACCTTCTTCTTCTTCACTTCTGTTCACGTGTCTTGACTCTTTCATATATAGGGACTCTAGGTGCCTTTGGTTTTTCCTGATAGTTTTGGTTTTGGATATACACACGTGTAAAGTTGTAAAAAATCGTGTGCGTAGTGATATCACTACACGGCATGGGTCCATTGCAAACTTTTGCTACAACGATTGAGAGTGTTTAATCTAATAAAAACTCGCCTGAAAAGTCCATTGGTGGCATCAGAATGTCATAAAATGCAATAATAAACTCACAAGAGGAGTTTAATGAGCTCCAAGATGGCGGAGAAATATCGAGCAATTTGTATGCATGCACCGCGAACATCCAAGGATGGCCAACTTTGACAACCTCACTGGAGGTTAGAAGGTAGAGGTTATGTGTTTGTTTACGTTGTGATTGGTTGTGATAGATATTGTAAGGTTGGCTATCCTTGGATGTTCGTGGTGCATGCATACAAATTGCTTGATATTTCTCCGCCATCTTGGATTTCATTAAACGCCTTTTGTGAGTTTTACCTTATTGTTAGTGACAGTAAGTAAAAAATTGCAATTATGGTTAGATTTAGATATTACAGTGAAAGTTCGTTGAGTTGAACGTCCTCTAAATGGAATATCTCACAAAGTGGAATTTTTTTCAGCACCGTGAAACCTTCCACACTCTGACCGCCATTTTCCTAAGTGGAACTTTCGCTAAGTGGAATTTTTTTTTTAGCAGGACCGAGGTTCCACACAACGAACTTTCACTGTACTTCACTATTTAGTTACTTACTGACTGCTGTAATACTGGTTGATTGATTGATTGCACATCATCCACCCCTGGAAACAAAAGGAAATCATGGTTATTTCAAGATGAGAAAACCTGGACGGTATTCTTTTCACACAGTTTATCAGTTAAGTGTCTCACAAGATTGGCATTTTTGGAGACTTGTGGGGGGAGGGGGGGGGAGAGAAGCATGGGCTCATGCTCAGTTATTAATTTAAGGGTCTTTAAGGGGGACACATACTGGAGAAAACCCGGAAATTTGAAACATTGAAACATCTAGTCTTTGTAGGGTAATGTAGTTTTCCTGATGTATAAATAGAATCAATGCATTTAGAGAAAATGAGTGCGTAACTAGGTTAAACATTTTGTATTTTCTTTACAGCCATATTTTAAATCTTCTTTCAACGCTCTTATGGAAAACCTGCAGATGTCCTATACTGTGATGGCATCAAGTTTTTTGCAAAATTGAAACCTTTACAAATCGCTCGAAATTTTTGCCATTTTGACAGTTTTTTTAGTTCACAATCCCTTAATCAAAAAAATTATAAAAAATACTGTGAGTTCCTTTTAAGTACTTGGAGGTAATGAAATGGAAAAAAAGGTGCGCAACAGACCCATTGGCCTCACAAAGATTAACAATGTAAAATGAATAAATAATGAAAAGTCTTATGTAAATGAGCTTATGTATTGAGCTTATAAATTTAAATTTTTTTTTATTTAATATTTACTCATGAGCCGCACTTATAAAAATTTATAAAAATCTTCTATACAGGTTGCCAAAAAAAAAAAAAAAAAAAAAATAGAAATAAATGATAAATTTAACTATGCTTTTGAATAATTGTTTTCTGTTTTGTTTCTGTTTTTTTTTTAATTACTTTTTTTTTTTTATTTTTAACTTAAATTATTATTAGTTATTAGTTTTCGTCCTGTTTTATGCTAGTTTGTTTATTTTGTCCCACCCACTCAAGCTATGCTTTTGGGTGGTGCACAATTTTGTTTTTTCACCTATTTTTGTAAAATGGGGCTATTGCACACTTTTGCTATAAGCGATTCAATAGTCGATTATGGCGTAAAAACCTCAAAAAATAACGATGGCGGCACTAAAAACTTCCAAAATCCACTCCTAAACTCAATAAACGCAGTTATTTGCGCGAGCGTAATGGTGGCCGAAGGCACTAACAATGGGAGATTCCTATCTTAATTTCGTCACTCTTTCTATGCTGACAAGGATGATTCACAGAGTAATTAGTCATCAGAGCGATGATCCACATCCGATGAATGGTACCGCAACACAAAGTGACACCGGTGTCAAATGAAAGTAGTCTCTTATTGGTCACTTCTTGATGGAGTTTCAGAATTGTTAGATGGGAATCTCCCATTGTTAGTGCCTTCGGCCACCATTACGCTCCCGCAAATAACTGCGTTTATTGAGTTTAGGAGTGGATTTTGGAAGTTTTTAGTGCCGCCATCGTTATTTTTTGAGGTTTTTACGCCATAATTGACTATTGAATCGCTTATAGCAAAAGTGTGCAATAGCCCCATTTTTTGGATAATAAATTGAATTGAAAAATTAAAATATGAAATGAACTGACCTATATCTAATGGTTCTAATGGTCCCAGTTCCTGGTAAGCTAGGTCTCTGACCACCATTCCGAGGAGATCCGAGTGTGATCTGACAACGTGAGCAGCAGGTGCCGGAGGAATGGGCGGAGCAGCCAACGATCCAAGATCGAGCGAACATGATAACAGAGATGAGGTATCGTTAAAACTAAAAGATGGAGCAGGGGTAGGTAGAAGATGAGAATTCATAGGAAAATCTGATAGAGAGGAAGAGGAACAGGTATCTAAAGAAAGAGAGAGAGACGAAGAGTGATTGGAATAGTGAGAATGGGAGTGAGAGAGAGAAACTAAACTAGGAGAAGTGAGAGCACTCAGGGGAGCACCTTCAGCCATTGCTGGTCCCATCGGCATTCGCAAATGTTTATCATCACTCTCCGGCGGTAAAGCGGCTCGCGCTCCGCGCAACCGTTTCATACTTAAATTACTATCTTCACTAAAAACTTTACGCTTAACTACGACACCAGCTCTTTCATAATCGTTTTCACTTTCGCGTTCACGTTCGCGTTCAGGATACATAGGATTTAAACGACATAAAACGCCTGTCCTTTCGACAACTACACTAGCACTTTGTTGGGTCAGCAAATTTAAACTATCTTCGAGCGGCTCCTCGCAATTTTGTAAATGAGTCGGAACATTTGAAAGATCGTAATGACTATTCGATATGATCGATTGTTCGCTCGAAAGCTGGCTACTATGAGACACGACACTTTTGCGCTTCGGTTGACTACTAGGGGAAATGACGTTGGGTGTTAGAACCGAAACGGTATCCGTCGACGAGTGGTTCACTCTGAGAACTGACGGCCGGTCTTGTTTGACTGATTCGCCGACGCGGTGTTTTGAGCTCGTTTCGGATCTCCTGATGGTCGAGACGCTGCTCGGACCGATTTTGGGGACGACAGGAATTGGGGGTTGCGGAAACGGTTTGGATGAGCTCGCGCTTGTCTGTCCGTGACCGTGTTCCGCATCGATGATTGGACTCCGAGGACTCTTGGAGCTGTCGGATACTTTTAGTTTTGGATTTGTGGTCACAACATCTGAGATCAGAGATTTAATTGCTAAGTTCAGTTCTTGGGGATCTTTGGTTTCGGCGTCCGGTGCACTAATGATTGGATTTGTGATTGCATTTGTGTTCCCGTAGCATTTTCCAACACTCCCCTTAGCGGTAGACTGGAATTAAAGAAAAAGACAAATTTCAAAATTATGATAAATCTTCAATCATGGAGTGATTTCTATCATATGAAGTGCTTGGTTTGACACAGTGATAGGCAAAAATCATTTTTTGAATAACCAAAAATATTTAACTGAAATTATTTGCATTATTCTCATGTTATTCCTATTAGTAAATCAAAGTTTTGACCATTGTCTCAAAATGTAAGTTGAGAAGAAAAAAACAAAAAACAAAAAAGTAGTAGTGGTAGTAAAGTCCAGCCGCCCAAACACGTGGTTCGTTATGCTGATATTTCACAGCGAACGACTGGACTGCATAAAAAAAGAAGGGGTAGGAAAGACAATCAAAGTATTCTCAAAACAAAGGATAGGAAAGAGGAGAGTAACGGCGACCTGCCAGGGACTCTCAAGTTTGGGAAGGAAACACCTAGAGCTCTCAAGGAGGTAAAGTGCTCTAAATATATTTAGTTTTTTTGTTTCTCTCTCAAACGAAATATATGATAATAAGTAACAAAATGCAAAAAAGAAAACAACCTAATCTTGATTACTCTTGTTTAAGTAATACCCTTTTATTGCTCTCTTTAAAGCGGGAAAAAGTGCTCCAGATAGTCCACACCTAGTTAGATTAAAACCCATACAACGTTTGTGTACCAAGTGATTGCCTGATACAAAAACATAAGATTGATTTTTATATGGGTTAAGGGGAGGAAAATTTTTTTGATGGAGAGTTTGAATAGCAGATTTTCTTTGTTTCATTGCTTTTCGGATGAGGAGTATAAATGATTAAAACAGAGAACTTACCAATACTGAGGCTATTGCACTTAGGCCTGGCTCTTTTTGATTCTCAATCATTGGAGTGAACCGTTGCTGAAGAGATGCAAATTCTTCCTTGTATTCCTCCTCTCTGAAACGAAGGGAAAAAGAAAACGACAAAACATTATTCGAACTTCTAGATTGTGAGACTTTAAAGTGACTACATCGTAAAAAAAAAAGAAAAATGCTAAATTAGCCAGATGATGAAACTGCTAATTTTACAAAACAGTTTTTGTAAACATAACATGGATTGTAAATTTTTCATTTGTTTTGCTAGACCCACAATCTATGTTGCAAAATTTTACAAATATTTTCCTGAACTCACAATCTGCAGGCTGATTATGAATGATTGAATAGAGGTGCCATCGAGTTGATGATTGAGTACGTATTATTCTTATGGTAATGTCATCACAATAGGTTCATTTTGACAGAAACCCTCCCATTTCTACCAAAATTTCCAAGAGCTCAGGAGTCATTGGCGAATTTCCGCGGAGATAAAAGGGTTCCTATCGGAATGAAACCTATTGTGATGACACCACCCTTAAGAATAAAACGTTCTCAATCATTAACTCCATAGTGGTACAATTGTTCATAATTCGCCTGCCAGATTATATTTTTTACAATTCTAAATGTTGTGAATTTTACAAACAAGGATTACTGTCACCAGCAATCTCACGTTGGGTTTGAGGGTTTTTTGTAACGATCAAGGAGTTAAAAGACAAAAAGGAGGAGTATACTGGCTGCAGCTTTGATTGATAACCTCTTTCTGTCAGCGGTGCCTTTGTCTTAATTTTCTAGGAATTTTTTTTTTCCCCTTTTTTTTTTTTTTTTTATTTTTTTTTTTTTTTTTTTCCTTTTTTTTATTTTTTTCCCCTTATTTTTTAAGAGATGGAGCTTCTTTTGACAGAAGGCCCAACAGATAACACAATAAAACTAAAAAAAATGAGACAGACGATACGTACGTAATAAGAGTGTTGATACAAATAAAGGAATCGTTTTGACCAGAGTCCGAGTTCTCCAGGTAACCAAATGTTCTCAAATGGATGAACTGTCCTGTCTTTGTTTTCAATCGGTAACAGCTGTGGCCATTGCCGTCCGTTGTAATAAACACTATAGAAAAACAGAGAGAAAAGAGAGGTTAATTTTTCTATTATCAAAATTTGCTTTGCTATTTTCATCGCTGCAAGATATCTTGCACTCATTAACCCTTTCCACTCGGATGTCGGATATATCCGACCAGGAAAAAGTTGAGTTCCACTCGTATGTCGGATATATCCGACAAAAAAAGAGACCTTCTGCGGACTCGATTGTTGGATATATTCGAAGTGCTTGACAGATGGTGAGCTCGAGCGGATTTTATGGGAACTAGTACAAACGTCACACACTATACACCAGCGCGCTCTGTACACCGTGATGTGAGTTTTTTACAGATCATATGGTTTGTTTACATCGTGTTGTTGACGATTTGAGCTGGTGGGGCGGTCAGGTAAAAATGCTCATGAGTGGAAAGGGTTAAATTTAGGGCAGGAGAAGAAAAATGGTCCATGAATCAATAAATGTACACAGTCTGCCCATAAATACTATGTTATTTTGTTTTCATCCCATAAATACTGGTATGTGCAAAAATGCGTTTTTTGAGAAAACAGCTGATTAAAAGATTTGTGTATATTCTGAAAGGTCATATTTTTAGGCACTTAAATCTTAGGACAAATTTCAAAAAATTAAACTACGGCGCTCACGTAAGTGATCATAGTGAGATCAAAGTGCCGATTAACGTTCGATTTTACACTTGCGACTCAATATTTTTTTGGGAGGAAGAACATGAAAAATGTATAAAAACTGAGAGATTGGAGCAAAAATCTCTCGAGTATGTAATATATACAACCAATTGATCGCAAAATTTTTCTTAACAATGTTCTGTCACTCAGTCACTAAAATGGTCCATTATTAAATTATTATATTTAAAAAATTGTAAAAAAAACGTGAAGATTGTTGCATCTTTTGCTACCAATTCTAACTTACTTTGTCTCAGAGCAACAAGGACCCATCCTACATCGTCCTTATGCATGAAGTTAAAGGCTGACATTCCAGAGACCTCTCTTGATAAATAACCAGAAACTATTGAAATCCTGGAACAAATTAAAACAAATTTTGAAATAAATTTTAAGTATTCAAAAAGGTAAAAGGAATAAAAAACAAAATGATTTAAAGATGATAAAAGATAAGACTTTGGTAAGTTTTCATTTTTGATGAGTCCTGGAACATATTCAATAGGGTATTAAACTACTTAAAACTAGACTTTATTCAGTATCTAAATTGATAAGGACTATGAATAAAACTTGCTTCTGATGGCTCTGACTTAACAATAGGGATCCTGGTTTATGAAGTTAGCGTCAATTCGGAGAATCGATTTGATTATCTTGGAAGAAAATTGATTCAATTCACAAAAGAATCAATTCTTCAGAAAATTGATTCATCCAATTTTCTGGCTGTGGCGCATTTGAATTGTCATGTGGAAATCTTCTAATGCGATTTGATCTCCTCTGAAATGGGTCCAATCCAATTCCTGAAGATTCACCGGAATCGTTACGTGATAATTCCATCTCCTTTTTTTGCTCAATCCCCTCAGGTTTTTTTTCAGATAATTCAATTCTCCTTTACTCTAAATCTGTCTTCCTGATTCAAATAGGATATCAGGTCATTTTTGGTGTGAATCTGAAAAAAAATCTGATTGTTGGGAAGACACACAATTATACAGAAGAAGTCAAGACCAGTATTCCGATTTTGATTACGATTTAGTGCCTTAAGAATCAATTCAATCAAAGAATCAGGGGAGATTGGGTCAATTCTTTGACGCAATATTTCATATACTATAAATGAAAGGTGCTCCTTAAAGTTAACTGCTGTTAAGTTGGAGCTATTATCACGGAATACACAAATCAGAACAAAAGCTCTAATTATGTAATTATGAAACATTCTTTACTTTGGGTATTTCGCCCGTCATGTTGGAAAGTATTTCCAATAATCTTCAGCAACCAGCCAAGTTGCAATTGGTTGAGCGTCAACCCTGATTGTAAATATAACTTCGGAAGGCACGTCTACCATCTTGAGAAGTAAGGCACGGTTGCCAGTTTGTGCTGGTAAATTCCAAATCTTGTTTCCAATGGCTGTTATGGGAGCTTCCATTCTGACTGTAGTATTCTGTGCTATTATGGTTTTCTTCGATTTTTTGCATGTCATAACTGTATACAAAACTTTTGATCAATACTCACACATATTAACTCTTTCTAGTTGTAATTTCTGTCTCTTATAAGTTGTATCAAAAGAATAGGTAATAAATAAATAAATAGACAGCAAATAAAATAAAGTGAAAGTAAACATTTACATACCTATGATCGCTGTAAATGAATGTACCGTCCATTTGATGCCTGGTCACGTATTCGTCTTTGCTTGCTTCGATCAACGTTAAATCTGACACTTTCATTTCTTTGAACGGTTTCACTACGGCTACTAAAATGATATCATTTGGACTGACCAACGACTCTGAAACGGCAAAAAGACCAAGGAGATAAAGAACGAACAATGAATTATTCTGGTGAGTAGCTCAAAGAAGCAATAAAAAAATCAACAAATAGAACAGAAAAGATCGTACAGGACATTCCGAGCAAAATTTCTCATCTAGCATCATGGGATACCTGCATGAGGGGCCGATGTCAAGATCTACCATTTTGATGCCACAAAATCAGTATGAACATGCTGACAAAATTTCAGATCAGTATCTTCAAAATTAAGCTCAAAATCACTTAAACGCTGAAATGAGGAGAGCCGCATCCTGAAGGAACCAAGGAACTTGTCGATTTGGTTCCCTACCCCCTTTGTTTTCAATAATAACAGAAGAGGGGGGCTTGATTATTATTTTGAGGCTGATTTATTGGTTCCTATTTTTACTTAAGATTAGAATCAAGATGAACCTTTTAAAAATTATTTTCTGTATAATTAATCACTTTTTATCTATTTTCTAGTGAAGTTGTTTTAATTGATTTTTTCCAATGAAGCTTGTGCTAACATTTTTTTTCCTTGTTTCCTCTTTTTTCTCCCCTCTTCTCACAACTCACTTTTCGACTGTGTGACTTTTCTCAATTCTTCTTATAACTGCGTAACTCTTCTTTCAGGTAAATGCAACAAAACGAGAACAATTACCTTTTGGTTTGACATGTCGCGGGGTGGCTGTTGACGCAGGATGTTTGGGTTTGACAGGGACACGTAAATGTCCTACAACATGAACGTATTCATACTGAGCCTGCACAATCCTTGACGTACTCCTCATCTTCAAGCGGATGAAGAAGGATCTCCTTTGCTTTTCAATGTCTTTCTGGCCGCTGCTCCACGCGTTCCGCCTGAAGCTGAGGTTGACTTGATCGCAGCTCTGTTCAGAGCAGGAGCTATTTGAGAAGGTAACTGTATCGACTGAACTACAACTGTCATCGTTCATCATTTCTGCAAAATAGATAAAACTCGATTGACTTTTCGAAATTTCAGTTATATGGGGTGAGCAAAGAACTATAAAATTAGACATAAAATTCTCTAAAATTCTGTTTCTCTTACTTAAATTGTTTAGACAATGTTGATTAATTTCAGGAATCATGTCGCCATGTTATGACAGTGGGGCTCTTGCAAACTTTTTCAGTGAGCGAATAAATAGACCAATCTGATGTAAAATTTAGCGAAAATCACAATAATCACACTAAGAAAGTCTAAAATTCAGTAACAAACTCACATAACTGCTATAACGGCAAGTTCGTAATGGCGGTCCAACGCAGGTATCATGGGAGATTCCTCTCTAATCTGTCACTTTCTCTACGGAAACACAGAGATATGTCTCAATGTAAATAAGAATCTTCCATAATACCTGCGTCTGTCCGCCATTAAGCCCAATTCTGAGAGTGAATTTTGTGATTTTTTAGTGTACTCATCATCATTTTTACAGGTTTTTAAGCAAGAATCAACTCTTCAATCCCCTATTGCAAAAGTTTGCAAAAGCACCATTTCTGTTCAGTCAGCTACTTAGAAACACTTTCACTTCCATTTTTACTTCAGCATTACAGATTTATCAGAGTTTTACCCCAGTGTAGTTGGGATACGTCAGTTTACCAGAAATGTATTTTCTATTTCGCTTAGAAAGCACACATGTTACTAAATCTTTATCATTTATGTAGGAAACAGAGTGAAAATGGTTAATCTATCAATTAAATTAAATAGTTGCATTCTATTAATTTATAATCCATGTTTCTCCAGCTCTCTGATCCAATGAATTCTTGAACGCTCCCAGATGAATTCTTGAACGCTCCCACCGTAAAAGAAAAAAAAGAATGTGTAGTTTTCTTGTGTAATGCAGGACTTAAGGTGTATGCAACCTTGTAACCTATCTGCAAAGGGGTAAAACCTTCTGCTGCCCCAACGAATGAAGTTGATGAATCCATGCACCACTTTTTAAAGCAAAATGTTAACCCTGAAGTTAAGGAAGATTGAAAATCCATAAATATGATCACTACACATTATTCTATTGCTTGTTGCTTTTATTTATTTTCTTTTTTCAATCTTTTTTTCAATTTGATGAATAATGATTGAGAATTCTTTCTTTATTCATTCCAGAATCCTGAAGTTGGGTAAAATTAGAAATCCAGGAGGCAACTTAACAAATAAAAGCGTGCAGGACCATCAAAAGGCTGAGGGTATACATACCTTGAGCTTGTGATGAGCTTGAGTTCGGATCTTGGTCGGGACTCAAATTTTTGCGAAGGATCTCATGGTCCTCGTGGCATGTTATATTGTAAAGTGACTGTCCCAACAATTCAAGCTGGAACAAAAAAACAAAACAAAAAATACAGGTAAGTAAAATAAATACAGGTTGATTCATCATGAGCTAGCGTTGATAACTGATAATTCCAAGGTAGATTTTGAAAGTTGGAACACTACGTAAAATTTCTGGTTACCATTATAACAGTTCTGTTTAGTACGTTCTTGACCAGAGTGGTTCAAAAGCGCACCTTTTTTTATTTCATTTTCTTAAATTGCTAGAAGAAAGGAGCAGACATTACTTTTAATAATTTTTTTTTTTTTTTATCACAGGATTGTGGATTAGAACGATATTGAAGTTGCGAAAATTCCGAGCGATTTGAAAAGGTTCACATTTGGCGGGAAACTGGTGATTGCGTAATACTATAGGCCATCTTATGACCGGTATCCGGAAGTAGCTCATTTGCGTTCCAACACGCAGAATGAAAAATGTTGGATTTTAAGGAAATCATTACATTTACGATCCGTGTAATAATTAGTCTATATTCTGGTAAGTAACGTAAAATTGGGGCACAGTTGCACACTTTTGCTATGAGCGCTTTAATAGTCAACTCTGGTGTACAAACCTCAAAAAATAAAGATTGTAGCACTAGAAACTTCCAAAATCCTCTCCTAAACTCAATAAACTCTATTATTTGCGCAAGAGGAATGGTGGCATAGGACAGTAATGATGGGAGATTCCTATCTTAATTTCGTCTCCCTCTCTCTACGCAGACAAGGATGATTCACACAGTAATTAGTCATTGAAATAGTGATCCACATCCAATGAATGGTACCGTGATACCTGGTGACACCGGTGTCAAATGAAAGTCGTCTCTTATTGGTCACTTCTTGATGGAGCTTCAGTAGTGTTAGATGGGAATCACTCATTATTACTGCCCTAAGCCATCATTACGCTCGCACAAATAAAAGCGTTTAATGAGTTTAGGAGTGGATTACGGAAGTTCGAATATTAAATCGCTAAAAGCAAAAATGTGCAGCAGCCCTATTGGAAACACTGGCGCAGACCTGTACCATTGCGCTATCTGCAGTTTTGCGCTATTACTAGCATTTTCAAATTCGTATTGCGGTGACCCTCAACTTAATGTTAACTCTGATCCATTGGAGAGGAAGTTTAAGGGAAGAAGGAGGTCCCAAATGAAAAAAATGTTTTTTAGTTTTTAACTTTATTTGAAAGAGGCTTTTTTCAGCTTTAAAATGATATGATATATTGTACCATTAAGAAAAAAAAATCCATTTTTTTAGAATTTTGGAAATTGAAGTCCTTATCAGGTCAGCTGATTTTTATGTTATTCTTTTTGCGATACTGAAAAACCTGGTTTTTTTAACCTTTTGGTGCACTTTTCTCAGGAACTAATAATGCTATTTTCATGAACTTTTTTTTAAAATTTCCTCAGAAAAAGCTCTATAAGTGGAACTAGGATATTCTATGTAGCTCCTTTGCTTTTTTTTTTATAGACATTCAAAGCTCACAAAAAAATTTAAAAAAATCAGCCTAATTTTCAACTTTCAAAAAAAAAAAAGCTTTCAATGAATTTTTAAAATCTTGGTTCCCCTAATAGTCAACACTCATACACAACTCTATGCAAAATTGCAGCCTTATAGGTCAAATAGTTCCTGAGAAAAGTGCACCAGAAGTGAAGCATATTTAACATTGTTTAACATAGGACCTCCTTCTCCCCTCACTGGCGCAACCAGGATCTCTTCCATCTCTCTCATTTCCCATTTGAATGCATGAGTAGGAAAAGGAGAGAAAGAGGGGGTTTCATCCCGCTGTCCATCCTTGTCTATCACACGTTTTTTAATGGAGAAAAGAGAGATATGAAGAAACTCTCGTTGCGCTACTGTCTCCCCTTAATGAGTTTTCGCTGTTACTATCGGTTTTCTCGTGACATTTGACTGAAGAATCAATGGGGCTATTGCACACTTTTGCTATAAGCGATTTAATAGTCGATTATGGCGTAAAAACCTCAAAAAATAACGATGGCGGCACTAAAAACTTCCAAAATCCACTCCTAAACTCAACAAACGCAGTTATTTGCGCGAGCGTAATGGTGGCCGAAGGCACTAACAATGGGAGATTCCCATCTAACAATTCTGAAACTCCTTCAAGAAGTGACCAATAAGAGACTACTTTCATTTGACACCGGTGTCACTTGGTGTTGCGGTACCACTCATCGGATGTGGATCATCACTCTGATGACTAATTACTCTGTGAATCATCCTTGTCAGCATAGAAAGAGTGACGAAATTAAGATAGGAATCTCCCATTGTTAGTGCCTTCGGCCACCATTACGCTCCCGCAAATAACTGCGTTTATTGAGTTTAGGAGTGGATTTTGGAAGTTTTTAGTGCCGCCATCGTTATTTTTTGAGGTTTTTACGCCATAATCGACTATTAAATCGCTTATAGCAAAAGTGTGCAATAGCCCCATTGAGATCTTTCCTGAGAGAACGAGCCTAAAAAACAACAAGTGTGCTCTTCAGCCAAAAACCTCCATTTGCTCATAATGCATCAATCCTCAGGAAGAGCACACCCATTGCTTTAAGGGCTCTTCTTCAAGAAAGGTCCTCAATTATTTCTGCTTTTACAGCAAAAGTCCGAGACCCATTTGCTGACTGTAAGTACTATCGCAACCGCTAAAGTTTTGACAGCCAAGCATACACCGCAGTAGATTGCTTCGGTTACACGAGGATTCACTCCTTATCTCGAATTCTCGACTGCCAAAACTTTTGCGTTTGATAGTAAATGTAGCTGCCGCCACTACTTCTTAAACTTTAAAGTCATTTTGTGAGTCTAAGAGTGAATTTCGTAAATATTTTAAAGCACTTCAAAAGCAATTTTCGCTGGATTCTACTCAAGCCTTTAATATTCAATCGCTAATAGCAAAAGTTAGCAAGTACAGTACCCCATTCCCGGTAATCTATACTCTGTTCACGATAAGAAGGCGGGTGAGAATTCGAGGAGTAATGCATTATTTAGCAACAGTGCGGCTTTACTGGCTACTCCAACCCTTCGCAGTGGCCGTTGTTCTCCCGACCTCTCTCTTGGCACGGAGGATTTCCAAGAACCGACGGACTCTAGAATTTACAAACGTCCAGTAAAAATTGCGAACGGTCAAAAATACGAAAAAAACGGACGGAATTTTCGCCCTAAGGGGTCAAAACTCGGCAAAAATAGTCGAGTTTGGATATTGATGACTCTCCGAAATTCGATATTAGACGAAATATCCGGAATTTAATTCGGACTGAAAAATACGAATTTCGGAGAGTCATCAATATCCAATTTCGACTATTTTTGCCGAGTTTTGACACTATAGGGCGAAAATTTCGTCTGTTTTTTCGTATTTTTGACCGTTCGCAATTTTTACTGGATGTTTGTAAATTCTAGAGTCCGTCGGTTCTTGGAAATCCTCCGTACCAAGACAGAGGTCGAAAGAACAAGGGCCACTGCGAAGGGTTGGAGTAGCCAATATAGCCGCACTGTTGCTAAATAGTGCATAACTACCTGAAGAACAGAGGACAGTACATTTTACCATAATCAGTTGAAATGTACCATACTTGCTAGCCGACTCCAAAATCAGCAATGCAGATGGTAAATCCAGCCAGACTTTTTTTTCCATGATACCTGTGAAAGCTCACGATTTGCATATTTCAGTTCTGATGGAAATTCAATAGAGGCTGAAAGTTGGGTCACTTTTTCTCATTTCAACGGGATGTTCCACTAATTCGGTACCCCGTTGAGACAACCTACGGTAAACTCAATTTTAAATAATCTACGGTATATGATTAAAGCTATGATTATTTTTTGTCTCAATAATTTATCGCATTTATTTTTGTGAGCTGAAAACCGTTCCAAAATTGTATGAAGAAAACAACTTTATGAAACACCCGGTAGAAAATCTTTTTTTTTTTTTTTTTTTTTTTTTTTTTTTTTTTTTTTTTTTTTTTTTTTTACAAGTTTATTAA
This sequence comes from Trialeurodes vaporariorum, assembly GCA_011764245.1. NCBI lineage: Eukaryota > Metazoa > Arthropoda > Insecta > Hemiptera > Aleyrodidae > Trialeurodes > Trialeurodes vaporariorum. Next base: position 46,006,716 of record VMOF01000013.1, on the reverse strand, counting down.
CACGACTATACAACATGAGTACAATAATTGTTTTTTTCTTATGATAAATAGTATAAAATAATTACAGTATGATTTTTTGTAAATATTTATGGATATAGTAAAATTTTCCTTAGTTTTATGTTCCTGAAAAAAAAAAACGAACGAGAGATAAAAATGATGATGACGATAATGATGACGATGATGATATGGAATGAAGGGATGAAAAGATGGAGGAAAGTGAAGTGAAGGTAAAGACAATTCTGAGTGGAGGAGGGAAAAAAGGAGAAAAAAGTCGACCCCGTCCCTCAGATTTTATGATAATAATCCGAGGCCAGCTCAAAAGGCTTGCGCCGTTTGAGCCTTCTCAGGACATTGCTATTGTCCAGAAGGCGAATAGCTTCTATGTTCGGGTGAGAGTGTAGCCGAGCTTCGTACCTCTCAGCTATTTTTTTAATGTGGGTTCTGACGTCATCGACGCCTAGATCCCTGTGTATGTCAGAATTTCTGACATACCAGGGTGCCCCAACAATTTTCCTTAGGACCATATTCTGGAAGGTTTGAATAGGCCTCAGGTTACTATTTGCGGTGCACCCCCAAAGCTGGGAACCGTACGCCCATACTGGTCTCAATACCTGTTTATAGAGTAGGACCTTATTATCAATGGATAGTTTTGAGTTAGGCCTTAACAGCCAGTACATTTTCCTATATTTCAGACCAAGCTCAGCCCGTTTTTTCTTGACATGAGCTCTCCACCTTAATTTGGTGTCCAGAGTCAGGCCAAGATACTTCGCCGTGTCTGAATAAGGAACAGGATTGGGACCTAAGAATATTGGCATGTAACCTACAACCCTGTTTGTGAATATGATATGCACAGATTTCTGGCGGTTAAGGGCAAATCGCCACCTTCTGTACCACCTAGAATATCTGTTAAGTGCCGTTTGCAGCTTTCTATTTGCGAGATACAGATCACGACCTTTGGCCCCATAGGCTGTATCATCAGCGAATTTCATTAAGCGAGTCCCACGAGTCTGAGGAACATCACTGGTATAAATATTAAATAGAATTGGTCCCAAAACACTGCCTTGTGGGACTCCTGCTTTGATTTCTCTGAAAACAGAAAAAGCACCGTCAAATCGCACTCTGAATGACCTATTTTGCAAATAGGACGGTAGAAAATCGAGACCCAACTTTAACGCCCTGTAGAAGGTTCCTCGTTCAAATATCACACACGAAACCGGCCCGAACCGCAATCTGCATATTATGAGCTTTTCAACAATACCAAGTTTAATGACAAGATATTTGTTTTTAGCATTTTTAAGTAATTAAAAAAAAAAAAAAAAAAAAAAGCAACAGTTTTCCATTTACTTCAATGTGTTTCCGAAAATCTTAGCACATACTGTCAATCAGGTTACGGAGTAGCCAGGAGTATCATACGAATTTTGTCCCACTCTTCCTCTTCAGTTTCCCCGCCCTAATATCGGCATCATGTCCATTCTAGATAGTAATAGAAGTGTTTGGGACACAGGACACATAGAATACGGGGCATCCTGTGTGATAAATAGTCCAGTCGCACTAGCGGATCCAGGAATCTATCCTTCTCTCTCTGCTCCCATTAGAACGCGTATGATAGAAAAGGACTGATTAGGGGCAGTCACCTGATTTTCGTCCCCTCTTCTATCCTTTCCTAACACATGCATTCTAATGGGAGAAGAGAGAGAGAAAGACAATAACTTGGATTCGCTAGGAATCTATCCTTCTCTCTCTGCTCCCATTAGAACGCGTATGATAGAAAAGGACAGATTAGGGACAGTCACCTGATTTTCGCCCCCTCTTCTATCCTTTGCTAACACATGCATTCTAATGGGAGAAGAGAGAGAGAAAGACAATAACTTGGATTCGCTAGGAATCTATCCTTCTCTCTCTGCTCCCATTAGAACGCGTATGATAGAAAAGGACAGATTAGGGACAGTCACCTGATTTTCGCCCCCTCTTCTATCCTTTGCTAACACATGCATTCTAATGGGAGAAGAGAGAGAGAAAGACAATAACTTGGATTCCCTAGGAATCTATCCTTCTCTCTCTGCTCCCATTAGAACGCGTATGATAGAAAAGGACAGATTAGGGGCAGTCACCTGATTTTCGCCCCCTCTTCTATCCTTTGCTAACACATGCATTCTAATGGGAGAAGAGAGAGAGAAAGACAATAACTTGGATTCGCTAGGAATCTATCCTTCTCTCTCTGCTCCCATTAGAACGCGTATGATAGAAAAGGACAGATTAGGGACAGTCACCTGATTTTCGCCCCCTCTTCTATCCTTTGCTAACACATGCATTCTAATGGGAGAAGAGAGAGAGAGAAGGACAATAACTTGGATTCGCTAGGAATCTATCCTTCTCTCTCTGCTCCCATTAGAACGCGTATGATAGAAAAGGACAGATTAGGGACAGTCACCTGATTTTCGCCCCCTCTTCTATCCTTTGCTAACACATGCATTCTAATGGGAGAAGAGAGAGAGAGAAGGACAATAACTTGGATCCACTAGGAATCTGTCCTTCTCTCTATTCTCCTATTAGAACGCGTATGATAGAAAAGGACAGATAAGGGGCAGTCAAGTGATTTTCGCCCCCTCTTCTATCCTTTGCTAACACATGCATTCTAATGGGAGAAGAGAGAGAGAGAAAGACAATAACTTGGATCCGCTAGTGTCCAGTCGCGAATCATTCGTTAAAAGTTCGTTAGAGACCCTATTGTCGGAGGATGGAGTGGAGGGGAGGGGGGAGAGGGAGGGGAGGGGAGGGGGGCGATCGATCAAATGAAAATCAGGATTAAAAAAAAAAAAAAAAAAAAAAAAAAAAAAAAAAAAAAAAAAAAAAAAGGTAAAGAAAGCGAAGAGAATTCCAACAGGAAAAAGGATTGGTTTCGTGCACTCGACGATTGATGGGAAATTGAAGAAATTATGGAGTCGAATCAAAAGGGGAAAAAAGGGAAAATGGTAGATTATGAGCTGAGAATTGCGCGAGTTGAGAAGAAGCGAATTATACCGGAGCGGAGGAAGTAGAGAAGTATGCGCGTGTAAGCAACACCGTGCCGCACTGTCGTTCGTATAAAAGAGATTTCTTGGACAGAATCCCGTGAAGGGACAAAAAACAAAGGTTATAAATAACGAGCTATAGCGATAGAGAGGATTTGAGGGACGTGATATTGAAATTACAAAATGGGTCTGTTGCACACTTCGGCTACATCGTTTTAATGTATCAATTCCCATGTAAAAAGCCGAGAAAATAACAATGACAGCATCAGAAAACACTAAAATTCAGTAATAAACTCACAAATTGCGAAAAACACTAGACACTCTTCACCCCTGTATCTTTCCACCACGTGCACGATATTTCGCGAAATTAGCGCGGCACATTCAAATAAACACGGCCTACTGTCATCACAGCTGACTTCATAAACATATAAACAGTAAATACTGACGGCGTCTGCTCGAATTCTTACGTTTCAATATCCTCAATTCCTCACAAAAGGTTGTGAAAGGTACGGAAACCGATATTTGTGTCGAAAACTCATAATGACCAAGGATGATTCCAACTTCGATCATCATGCTTGAAACTCCTTTGTGTAATTGTTTCACTTTGATAAGTTTTCGACACAAATATCAGTTTCCGTACCTTTCACAACCTTTTGTGAGGAATTGAGGATATTGAAACGTAAGAATTCGAGCAGACGCCGTCAGTGTTTACTGTTTATTTGTTTATGAAGTCAGCTGTGATGACAGTCGGCAGTGATTATTTGAATGTGCCGCGCTAATTTCGCGAAATATCGTGCACGTGGTGGAAAGATACAGGAGTGGATAGTGTCTAGTGTTTTTCGCAATTTGTGAGTTTATTACTGAATTTTAGTGTTTTCTGCGATGCTGCCATTGTTATTTTCTCGACTTTTTACATAGGAATTGATACTTTAAAACTCTGTAGCCGAAGTGTGCAACAGACCCATTACAACTGCATTTCAACATTGCCGAATGGGTCTGTTGCAAACTTTTGCTACAGCGCTATGGAGAGTTCAAATCTCATGCAGTGTTGCCAGATCGAGGGTAAAAAGCCGTATCGTCCCCATTTAAATCAATGTAAAACGTACGGCTTTTTCACTCCAATCTGGCAACACTGATCTCATGTAAAATCGCGTGAAAATACCATTGGTGGAATCAGAAAGTCATAGAATGCAATGCAATATAAAACTCGCGAGATACTTTTAGTGAGATCCAATATGGCGGTAAAATATCGAGCAACCTGTATGCATGCACCACGAACATCCAAAGATAGCCAACCTCACAATATCGATCACACCCAATCACAACGTAAATAAACACAGAACCTCTGAAGCTATGAGGTTGTCAACGTTGGCAATCCTTGGATGTTAAAGGTGCATGCATATAGATTGCTCGATATTTTACCGCCATCTTGGATTTCATTAAACGTCTCTTGTGAGTTTATTATCGCATTTCATGACTTTCTGATGCCACCAATGGACTTTTCGGGCGATTTTACATACGATAAAACACTCTTCATCGTTGTAGTAAAAGTTTGCAACAGACCCATTGCACGCTACGCCACTGATTCAGATGAATAGCTCGAAATCCAGACCGCGAATCAGAGCAGACACGTGGTTTGTTGACAGCGTGTTGCGTGTATTGCGTGTTGCGTGAATTTTCGTGAAAGCGCTAGACAAAGTTTGACGCGGCTGAAATACCCAAAGTCGACTATAAGCCATTCCTGGAGTCTTGGATTAGATACACAGTTCTGAGTAGAAAATATATCAAAACCGAAACTTTCCGAAAGCTGCAGAAAACTAAAACAATTAACGTCACGTGGTTCGTAGTTAACTTTCCGGACAGCACGCTTTCCGCGAATTTTGCCACTTTCATTCTCACAATGGAGCTCTTGCGAACTTTTGCTGTGAGCAAATGAATAGTCTAATCTGACATGTAGAAACCAGCGAAAATCACAAAATTCAGGCGTGTGAGCCAATTTGACACCACATTGGCGGATACGGGGGGGGGCGAAGGCGGCGATCGCCCCCCCCTCCCCGTTCGACTCGAAAAAAGGGAAAAGAGGGGAGAGGAAGGGGAAAAGCAAGAGCGAAAACAAGAAAAAGGGGGTCATTCAGGGGCAAAAATCCACTGTTCGCCCCCCCCCGTTCGCGAGGGCTGGATCCGCCACTGTGACACCATCAGAATTCAAAAATAAACACGACGAGAGACTGTTGATGATGGAACAAACGATTGATGAAGATAATTGAGGGGTCTATTTGATGAGTCGTAACTGTCGTAAGTAACTGATGTTGTCTGACAAACACCGATTAATATTTCCAGCTTCAATATTTTGGCTGAGCGACTGCTCTATGTTTAATCAAATCATATTTGAACCCGAGCAGAAGCAAACCCCCCCCCCCCCACATTTTGCGAAACGGGTTAAATAGTCCCCACCGGTCGATGAACCCACAAAAAACTCACCAATGCTGCGAAGAGTTAATCAGAAATGTTTTGGTGTTAGTTGTTTCCCGAATATACGGTTTCAGTATCCGCCAATTTACAGAAGTCAGCGGTTTCAGCCACAATAAAGCATAGATCGATCACAACCAGAGGTGACATTTGTGTTAAACAACGAGCAGTGGCGAGGCGTGCAATTTGGCAACGTTTCCATTTTCCCCTTTAAATACATTCGAAAGGTCGAAACATCTGGTCATCGCCGATGACCGAAGCGTTCGATTTTTTCAGTGAGTTTAAATAGAGAAAGAGGCTGATGAAAGTTATAAGTCCTATACCAAAGTGTGACAACATGGGAGATCTGAATCTCGTTTTTTTCCTTCATATATTTTAATCTTAAATCAAAAATTGTAATTAATTCAGTGGAAATTGGTTTTAAACGAAAGTACAAGAGTTTCGGAGCGGTTCTGGCTATATATCTAGACACAGAATGGAGCTCTTGCACGATTTTCCTGGAGGCAAATGGAGTCTCAATTCTGATGTAAAATGCAGCGAAAATAACGATGAGACCGCATTAAAAAAGTCTAAAACTCATTCCTCGCAGAGAAAACTTAACTTCAAATTTCGGGTGACCCCCCTTGCATGTATGCACCAACCTTGGATTCGGACCCCAAACAAAAGAACATAACCTACAAATTTGAACAATGAGATTAATGAATTTACTTTCAAAGAGTAAATTTGAAGGAATTAAAGGTCCATTTATATACACATTATGTCACTAGGAGCGCGGTGATAACTACAGAAAAGTTCTACGTTGCGTAGTAAACGAGGAAGGCGGCACTTAATTTCATGTCCTGTTTTTTTGTTTGGGGTCCGAGTCCAAGGTTGGTGCATACATGCAAGGGTGGTCACCCAAAATTTCAAATTAGGTTTTCTCTGCGAGGAGTGAGTTTTAGACTTTTTTTAATGGTCTCATCGTTATTTACGCAGCATTTTACATCAGAATTTATAGGCCATTTGTCTACAGCAAAACCTTGCGAGAGCTCCATTATTGTACTACTATCCAGGTGAGGAAATTTGGCTTGTTTCTGTTATGTGTCAGTTTCTTTATCCTACAAATCCTTCAAGAAGAAACAGTAATATCAATGTCTGTCTCCAGATAGCCACTCTAAAAACACCTGTACATTTGTTTAAAACCAATTTTAACCCTTTACAGACCAGGTTAGTTCAAGAGAACACCACTCCTCCGTTCATATGGGGAAGGTAGTTAACTGTTCGTACTCGGTGGAGTTGGAATTGCCTATACGACGAATTGAAGGCGCCCGACGAGACCTTATCTTGTAGTGTTCTCATCTATATTTGTGTTTATCTAGAATGATGACTGAATCAATGTGAAACAGATTATAGCAGAAAAACGAGTATACCCGCGCTTGGTCCATAACGGGTTAAGTGAAATTTCTTTATAAGGTTAGAAAAAAAATGAGGCTAACAAATCGAGCCTGTGAAAAATGTCCATAAGAGATTTCCATCATGTCTAGAGGTCGTTTCACGAAAGTTGGCCGATGACAGATGGGTTTGTTTACTGCGCAGAGACGAGTTTGCGTTTTTGCGCATGTGCAAGAACGCAAACACGTCTTTGCGCAGCGAGCCACATGATCTGTCATCGGTCTTCTTTCGTGAAACGAGCTCTACCTTCGTGAAGTTTAAAAATCACGTCCCATAAACATTCTCTTTAGCTATAGCTTGTTCGATATTTGTGATAAACCTCGTACAGCATTCTAAACTATAGGGTCACGCAAAGCTATCTCTTTTTAATTTCGAATTACGTATACGAAGCATAGGCGGATTACAGGAATCTGTCTTTCTCTCTCTCCTTCCATTTGAACGCGTGCGTTAGAATAGGACGGAGAAAGAGGAGCTGAAGTCATGTGATAAACCCCTTTGCTACCCTTTTCTAACACATGCAATTTAATGCGGGAGAAGAGAGAGATACAGACAAATACCTGTACCCGCCCATGAATCACGGGGCCTTGTTTCGCGACATTTCCTTCTCACAATCGTATTAAAATGACTCGAGGAATTCATTACTGCCGAAAAAAAAAAAAAAAAGTTTATAAAAAACGTCTCTGTATCCGATTTTAGCGATGAGAGAGTGAGATAGCAGAACATAGGGGTTACGTGAGAGTGAGAGAGATGCTTTGAAACTCTCAACGAACTTTTTCACTGAATGACGTCATTAATAAAACCGTGTATACAATATACATCCAGACCTGATATTATAAATAAATATGCTTTGTTGGAACGTGTATGACTGCACAGAGATTTGGATCCGAATTTTTTCACGTTAATCGACTTTCCTCCAATTTTTTTTTTTGACTGGAGAAGTGCCATTTGAAATACACGGAGAATGAAAAGAGAATCAGGATTGTTTTGTATAGAGGCCCCGAAAAAAAAAATGAACCCATATTTGACTTGCCTCACTTTCAACGCACGTGAAGCCTATACGCATAACTAAAGTCCCTAAATACTACGAGAGTTGCGCCATATCTTGTTTTCCTTCTTCAAAAACGAGGAAGAAGAAGAAGAAGAAACGGATCAAGTAGCACTCAGGAGCAGTGGTGGCTCTTGGAATGGGTGTGTTGCATACTTTTGCTGCAACAAAATAGAACCTTGATTCTTATGTAAAAGTCGGCAATAATAACGATGCGCACATTAAAAACGTTCAAAGCCCACTAATTAACTCAGAAAATCACTTCAATTTCAAACAGCCCGCGCTACACTAGACACTATTTGCACCGATATACTACTACATAGACGGAACCACCCTGCATAAGTAAACAACATCGTAACAACAAAATTATGGAATTCCCTTCTAAATACATGAACTATTGGCTGCATTTGCTGTCTGGTCTTTTCGGTTTATCAAAGATGACAAAATAATATAAGAAATGTACGTACCTAAACGAAACATTCCAATGTTTGTAAGTTCTGTTCATGTTTACATAAACGAGATGGTTCCATCTATGAAGTTATAAGTCGGTGATATAGTGTCTAGTGTAGCGCGGATTGTTTGAAATGGAAGGTATTTTCTGAGTTTATGAGTGGATTTTGAAAGTTTCTAGTGTGCGCATGGTTATTTTCGCCGAATTTTACGTTAGAAACAATGTGTCATATTGATGTAGCAAAAGTACGCAACAGACCCATTTGGCAACAGTGTTTTCACTCCATTTGAATCTACAGAAAACAATCGATTGCAGGTGAAGCGCTGCTTCACAATCGAATCGATTGTTTTTCATGGAATTAAATAGAGGGAAAACATAGTTGCCAAATAGCACGAGCCGACGCTGCTCAAGAGGCAAAATACAAATAATGAAAGGCGCTGTTGCCGCTATTTCAAATAGCAAGCTGATTATGAACGATCGTATCGTAATGCTTACCGAGTCGATGATCAAGTGCGTGTTATCTTATGGGTGGTGTCATTCCGATAGAAACCCTGCCATCTCTACGGAAACTCTCCGATAGCTCCAACAGTCATCGGCGAATTTCCGCAGAGATTGAAGGGTTTCTATATCGGAATAAAACCTATCAGAAATGGCACCACCCATAAGATAACATCGACTCGATAAGCATTACGATACGATCGTTCATAAAATCATACTTTAAATCCGGAAAAGTGCAAATTTTTACTATATCTTTCCTCCTTTTTACACCATTTTCTACAATATTGTAACAATTACAAGCTAAATGGCCAAAAAAACATCACAGACAAACTAAGGATTAAAATGGGAACTAGATCAACAACTAGACTTGAGAGGAGTTTGCTCCTCGTTCTGAGTATTTTATTTTTATTTTTATAATTTTCCGATTGATAATGGTGCTGTGAGTGAACCGAAACGTCTCGGAAGTTTTTATTTATGGTTGGTCTAGTTCCCATTTTAATCCTTAGTTTGTCTGTGACCATTTTCTAATTCACAAATACAGTCACCCCTCGTTAATTCGAACCTCTTTAATTCGAAGGAACGGCCAGTTCCCTTGGGAATCTCTCTATAATTCGAAAAAAGCAATGTGTTTTATTCCCCTCGTTAATTCGAAATTTTAGAGGCAGTTTTGCCCCTCCATAATTCGAAATTGAGCAAAAAGTTCCCTCTGTAAATCGAATAGTTGGAAGTAAATATGACTGCCCCTCTATAATTCGAAAAAAGACAATTCCTTCCCTCTATAATTCGAAGGCAACCGATTGCAGTTGGTCCTAATATTTGGGTGTTTTGTTTTCAAGCTATGTTATGGATGTCAACAGATAAACAAACCCTTCATCGGGTGACAACAGGTTAACAAGTCCGAGTTCACCCATGGAAAGTTCAATACAATAATTTAGTACAGTTTAATTCAGTTTTTTTTGTACAGCAGCGGACTACGGCCTCTGCTAGGTTACGTGTCCTGAGAAATTTGTATTCAATAGAGAACCTGGTGTGATTAGTGCCGTTCTAATCATAAAAAAATGTCTCCTTATTATTTAACTCCCTCTGTACTTCGAAGAAACTCATTAATTTCCCTCCACAATTCGAACCTCTTTAAATCGAAATTTTTCCGTTCCTCTCTTAAATTCGAACTTTCGTTAATTCGAACAAATCCCTCATTCCCTTGAATTTCGAATTATCGAGGGGCGACTGTACCTTACTCCCAAAACTATATACCGAGAGAAATCATGGCTTTTATGTAACCGGAGTTGGAGTGAAACATTTCCAACGCAGTGTAGACACAAAGTTCTACGCAGAAAACATCGACAAAAATTTTCCTATAAATCTAGAAAAATCTACGCCTCGAGTCAGTGTACGACGCTACGCAGCGGGAGTGGCGCGTATCTGGGGGGGGGGGGGTTTCATTCATAATAATGGAATGACGATTGGCGTGTGCGATTGTGCGTGCGTAATTCCGTGCCCGCGCGGCGGTATGAGAAAATTGTACCCATTCAAGCGAGAGTCCTGGTCATCATTTCGACTCTCGGTTGATTGGAAATTAGGGAACGAAAAAAAAAAAAAAAAAAAAAAAAAAAAAAAAATAATATGCAATACTTAGTACATGTGGATATGTATATTCAAAAGTAGGAGCACGTGGGCGTGGGATTGGGCGCCAGGACTCCAGGATGTCAGGATGTGGACTCAATTATATTCCCGTGTCCTGCAGTGCTAAAGGTTTGGCGGCGACTGACTGGGTCTACCCGGTCTACACCACCAGCGGATCCAAGTTATTTGCGTCCTTCTCTCTCTTCTCCCATTAGACAGCAAAGGATAGAAGAGGGGGCGAAAATCTCGTGACTGCCCCTAATCTTTCCTTTTCTATCATACGCGTTCTAATGGGAGAAGAGAGAGAGAAGGATAGATTCCTAGCGGATCCACGTTATTGTCCTTCTCTCTCTTCTCCCATTAAAATGCATGTGTTAGCAAAGGATAGAAGAGGGGGCGAAAATCACGTGACTGCCCCTGATCTGTCCTTCTCTATCATACGCGTTTTAATTGGGAGAAGAGAGAGAAGGATAGATTCCTAGCGGATCCACGTTATTGTCCTTCTCTCTCTTTCACCCATTAGAATGCATGTGTTAGCAAAGGATGTAAGAGGGGGCGAAAATCACGCGACTGCCCCTGATCTGTCCTTCTCTAACACATGCGTTCTAATGGGAGAAGAGAGAGAAGGATAGATTCCTAGATCCACCAGTGGTCTACACGAGCGCCAATCGACCGCAGCGAGCCCTGAATGAAAATGGGACTAAAGACAGAAACATCCGCGTCTCAAACTTCTACACCGCGCTCGTGGCAATCATCATCAATGAACAATACGATACAGATATACAGATTGCAAGTATAAATTTAGCTAAGGCGGTAGTTTCTGATATAGGATAACCTACGTGGCCGAAGTGAGGGATTTTCACGTTATATATGGCTGAGGCGAATCAACTAGGAATAGATAGTTTTGGTGCGAAGTCAACGGTTAGTCTACAATCACAACAATGCACTCATCGGTCGCAATCGGTTGTGATGAAACTCGCGTAGCGTTCCAAACTATCTCACTCACTCTCCTGGGACTCCCATGTCGACCCATCCCTTTCTGGTTTCGAAGTTCGTATATACAGGGCCTTGTTTCACTACATATAATAATCGAAATCGCATTAAAATACCTCGAGATATTAATTTCTAATAAAAAGAAAAGAAATACAAAAGATCTCTCTAAAGACGATTTTTGCGATGAGAGAGCGATAGCAGTACAAATGGGCGTTATGCGAGAACAAGATACACAAATCGAAAATTGTAATTAATCCAGTGAAAATTGGCTATAAACGAAAGTGCAAGTGTTTTAGAGTGAATATCTGGACACAGAATTTTAATACACACGTCTAGGTGAAAAAATTTGGATTTTTTTCTGTTATGCGTCAGTTACTTTACCCTGCAAATCCTTCAATAAGAAACAGATACAGGGTGTCCCAAAATTCATAGTAAATATTTTTACCACGTACTTTTGGGGTCAAAATAAGACTTTTTTTTCCTATAAACATGGGTCCGAAATTGTAGTATTTTCGAGTTACAGTGTTGCAAAGTTTCCGAAAAACAAATTGAAAAATTGTCATAACTCCCTCGTGAATTTTTCTTAATGCTCGTAAATAGGTATTCTGATGTAATTTTAGGCGCTCTTGCCGATTTTGGCCGTGAAAATGGTGTATGGAACAATTTGAGGGGGGTTTCGGGGGTTTTTCTTGATTTTTCTCACTTTTTTGGGCCAAATTATGTGAAAACATGCTTTCGGTTTCATTGAACCGAAAAACGATTAGCATTATTCAAAAGTTCGTGAAAAAACATGCATTTTTGGTCCTCAAAAGTTTTTCCATTCCGCAAACCATTTCCGAGAAAATCGTCCCTGAAGTTGGAGAAGTCGGCCAAGAATTGACAAAATCAAAGAAAAGGCATTTATCGGCCGACTTCTCCAACTTCACGGATGATTTTCTCGGAAATGGTTTGCAAAATGGAAAAACTTGTAACGACCAAAAATGCATGTTTTTTTACGAACTTTTGATTAGTGCTAATCGTTTTTCGGTTTAATGAAACCGAAAGCATGTTTTCACATAATTTGGCCAAAAAAAGTGAGAAAAATCAAGAAAAACCCCCGAAACCCCCCTCAAATTGTTCCATACACCATTTTCACGGCCAAAATCGGCAAGAGCGCCTAAAATTACATCAGAATACCTATTTACGAGCATTAAGAAAAATTCACGAGGGAGTTATGACAATTTTTCAATTTGTTTTTCGGAAACTTTGCAACACTGTAACTCGAAAATACTACAATTTCGGACCCATGTTTATAGGAAAAAAAAGTCTTATTTTGACCCCGAAAATACGTGGTAAAAATATTTACTATGAATTTTGGGACACCCTGTATATCGATTTCTGTGTCCAGAGAGCCATTTTCAAACACTTGCTATTTCGTTTAAAACCGATTTAAAGTGAATTTGTCACAACTTATAGTTTTTGCGGTTACAGTTTATAAGGCACTGCCTCACCTGATCAAAGATTACTTATACTCCAGATATGGCACTAGCTATCTCGCCTATATTAAATTTTGTTGAGCGCCTTCATTTCTAAAACCGAGCTAAAACACATACACTGGCCCACGGTTTGTTTACGTTTCGGTGAGCGAGAAATGTACGGGCGGGGTGGGGGTCGAGGGCCAGTCAACTGACCCCACCCCGCCCGCGCGTCTCTCGATCGCCGAAACGTAAACAAACCGTGGGCCGGTGTATGTGTTTTAGCAATGAAGGCGCTCAACAAGATTTCAGCTAGTGCCATATCTGGAGTAAAAGTAATCTTGGCACCTGATTCAGGAAAGGGAATGGAAGGAAACGTGAACCATTCCTGAAATCAGATGGAAAGTAATTAACTATGCTTACGCACCTGTACCGTTTTAGTCTATCTTTAAAAATGAAGGCGCGCAATAAAAGTAAGACTAATCGGTCGAGTTGCACGTGAATCATATAGCGTTAGTTGTGAGTTGTAAAATATAGTTAACTATTCGTACGCGCCTGTATCATTTTAGTATACCTAAATAAATGAAGGCGCGCTCATAAAAATAAGACACAAATTGCGGGATCTTCCGGTGGGAGTATTCGAATTGGATACCTAGATCTGTGCGTCGATATTACGTCAATGTGTAACCCCTCTCCACCTTCCTCCCTTTCAGACAAAGCCCGATCTCTAATAAAGCTGGTCTGTTCTATGCTGTCGTCCATTTTAGACAGAAGACATAAAACCGCAGTTTCATAAGGCTATATCTCGGAGTTGGTATTAACCCATTACATCCTGAATTATTTCATTTTTTTCCAACCCTTAATAAAGCAACCTCCAAACCTTTAAAAAAAAAAAAAAATGATAATTTTAGAATGCCCAAAAAAGGCTGATGCCAAATGACATTTAATCTTTAACATCTAATCTATTACCCCGTAATTTAAAAACCCCCAAAAAATGAAAACTACCCTCTAGATGTAGACATATGGCTACGCTAGGATGTTATGGGGAGGGTGCGCTAGGCAAGATGTAGGATTTGTTCTGATTTTTATTTGCCTCCCTTTCTTCAGTAGAATTTTCTCCTCATTAAAATGATGTTTTTGGATTTTTCTTCCATGACTCTGTTTAGTTTGAAAAATTACGTGAATGGTGTATAGTACTGTATAATCTAAGCATTTTTTCATCCGACATTTTTTTCTCTCTCTTTTGACAAGATATCTCAAGTTATATAATAGCTGAGAACTTAATTTTTTTTACAATAATGCAGAACTACGCAGGCTGCGATCGTACAGAGAAGGTTTTCGATTTTTTGATCGTGGGTTCTTTTTCATTGAACCTAAGCTGCAAAATTACATAAAAACTAAAACTCGAATAAAAAATATGGGGGGGGGGGGGGAATACTTCCAAACAAAAAACAAAAATACTATTCTGAGCCGTTGCAAAGAAGAACCTTACCGATCAAACAAGCCGGAGAACAAGTCAATTAATTGATCAATTACAGCCTGAGAAATATTATCCCTCGAGAACAGCGTTTTTTTTTTCTTTTTTTTTTCTCTCCCCCCCTCATTAAAATGCTGAGTTGATTTGCTAAGTGAAAGAACAAGGGAATAATTTTTTTTTTTTTTTTTTTTTTTGCCTTGGGTACCCTCTTAAACAAATCGTAGTATGATTGCGCACAGTGTGAATTCCTTAGAATTTTCGAATTTTCGTAAATCAACCATCAAAAGTGGAAATTAATGATGGGGCAACTGACCCACATTGTACCCACAAGTCGATTGTACTATCAAATGCAATTTTTTTTTTTTCCTTTTTTTTCTTTTTAGCGCAGGGAGGAGGCATGGAATGTTGCCTTGCGGTTGAAAATGTCTCCTAAATGTTTTGATTTGCATTATGGAAAAAGTATACAGAAGACTCTTGTCTCAAAAATTCGACTAACTGCGATTTTCTGCGACCTTTCATACCTCCGTCTTACTCTCGCTGAAAATACTTGACTGCCAAAACTTTTGCTTTCGATAGTTGAGGTCGTCTCAGAAGTGTGGGCGCACCTAGACTGGCAATCTTTGGAATTTCTCAACCTTATTTCTCATACTGCCCAGTACAACTGAATTCGAGCAATGGCTTTTCATTGAGAAATGCGCTAGAATTAAAAAGTTTATGCCGAAGGCTTTTGTTTCGATATGAAGGAATGAAAATTCAAGATTCATTTATATTATCCCTTTACTGCATGATTTTTTTTTTTTTTTTTTTTTTTTTTTTCAATAAAATAATTTTTTTTCAGTACAATTTTGATCCTTGAGACAGGGAAAAATAGTGAAAAAATTCTTTCCATTATATTTCAATGGTAAAGAGCCTGAATATTAATTGTTCCAAATATGGCCTAACCCGCATTTAGGTATCCATGCAACTGAAAATAAAGTTTTCAGGCTAAAAAAAAAAAAAAAAAAAAAATTAAAGTAGTAAAAAATAAGTTAGTAAGTTTCAATAGTTGTTTTTTTGTATATGGTACCCCTGCGTTACTCCCAAACATAACAATGAAAATCGGAAAATCTCAGTCAGATTTTCAGTAAGCTATTTTCAACCACTCTGCACGTTCTCTATCCTGTCCTGCGCGCTCTAGGACAAAATCGACAATTCTTACTCGTTTAGTATCTGTTCCACATGTGACAAATCATGCAGCGACAGTACAACTCAAGTCCCCTACTTTTAGATAAGGCTTCAAAGTAATTGTTCCCGATTTGGGCTCATCTGCAGTTAAGGGTTATTACTTAAGTTTAGGGGTGTAATTTTTTTTTTTTTTTTTTTTTTTTTTTTTTTTTTATGAATGGTTCGATTCGACCAAGTCGACTCGATCGATTCGCAATCAGCTTCCTGGGTAACATTTTCCAGGCCACTACGCCTAAATGCGATGGGGGGCAAAGATTAGGAGAGGGGCCTTACGGGCTACAAAAATTACCGGGGGAGAGGGGGGGATAGACGGCGAGAAATGCATTTGATAGAGAAGCATCGAATATAGGGATAAAGACAGAAAGCAGGAAGCGAGATATAAATAAAATGCATTTTCCAGGTAATAATTGCTATCGATTGCTTCTACCTGAAGACAAGAGGACTGGAAGAAGGTGGGGGGGGGGGAGTCTGAGGAGACGTCAAATTAGAGTGGGGCGGGGAGGGAATGAGAGAGGGTGGTAGGAGAGGGAGAGGGAGGGAGAGAGGGAGAGAGAGAGAGAGGAGGGATGGTGGGGATTAATGAAAAGGGGAGGGATGGATGGTGGAAGGAGTGGTGCGCACGAGGTCGGGTGGGGGTAGAAGTAATGGGAGGGGAGGGGGAGGGGGAGGGGTGGGGGAGGGGGAGGGGAGGGGAGGGGAGGGGGAGGGGGAGGGGGAGGGGGGAGGGGGAGGGGGAGGGGGAGGGGGAGGGGGAGGGGGAGGGGGAGGGGGAGGGGGAGGGGTGGGGGGAGGGGGCTGTGAAACGAAGGTCGTGGTTTAGCGCGACACCGACATGAGACATGGCAGCCGCGAGCTGATGTGACTGGAGAATGATATACATAGAGAAGTCAACTGTCTTTCCCTAACACGTCCCGCCTCGCGATTAAACCGATGTAATAAAACGATTGATACTCCCCGATTTCGACACAGTTGCGTCGCGTGCATGCAATCTGGCAATACTTCCATTTCGTCCATTTAAAATGCATGCAAAATATCGATTCGAAGGGGTGCACGCCGCAGCGTGCACTTAGGCAACGTTGCAGTTCGTTGATTTTAAACCTATGAAAAAGATCGAAGTATTGGGTGTTCCAATGGGGCGGTTGCAAGGGTCTGAGATGTTGTGTTTTTTATTAAAGAAAATGAAAGTACTCGATGAGCTCCTCGTTCCAGTAATATGGGAATATGTGCCTGAAGAGCTGACCCAATTAGAAACGTTCCAAAGTGTTAAAGTGCAAATAAAAAAGTGGTTATTTTCCAAAAGGGGAAAAGATGTAGTTAAAACCATTTTTAAGTAGATTCCTTTAAGAATAAAACATAAAAATCATAATAGGAAAAAAAAGAAAATAAAAGAAAAACAAAGAAAAATTAGAGTGAGAAAGTAAAAAAAAAACCGGAGGCATAAAATTGTTAAAAATAAAACGGGAGCGCCACCATCCAGGGTTGGGGGGGGGGGGGCTAGAGAAGAAAGAAGAAAAAATAATTTTAAGAAGAAATCTCATGCATTGCCTTATTTGTTTATTTTAATTGTAAAAAAGTTTAATTCATAAATATAAGTAATTAAAATTTATGGCAGTATTACAATTTTAAGAGTAATTTCAAATTGGAAAAAAAAGGGGGGAAAGAAATATTATTATTTATATTATTATTTATATAAAATGTTAACCAAATGTCGCTGTGGTCGATAGCCCCGATTGTGGGGCTGACCAGTTTATTTTATTGTAAATGTCTTGTGGAACCTTTAATTTCAATAAAGCGTTAAAAAAAAAAAAAAAAAAAAAAAAAAAAAAAAAAAAAGCTGAGAACAAATATGCCTTTGGTTTCTACTTAAGTCCAATGGGTCTGTTGCGTACTTTTGCTTCATCAATTTAACTCATTGTTACTAACGAAAAATTTGGCGAAAATAACGATGCGCACTTTAAAAACTTTCAAAATCCACTCATTAACTCAGAAAATACCTTCCATTTCAAACAACCCACGCTACACTAGACACTATATCACCGACTTATAACTACATAGATGGAACCATCTCGTTTATGTAAACATCAACAGAACTTACAATCATTGGATTGTTTCGTTTAGATGCGTACATTTCTTATATTATTTTGTAATCTTTGATAAATAAACCGAAAAGACCAGGCAGCAAATGCAGCTTATATTTCACGTATTAAAAAATAATTTCCATCATTTTGTAGTTACGATGTTGTTTACTTATGCACGGTAGTTCCGTCGATGTAGCAGTATACCGGTGCAAATAGTGTCTAGTGTAGCGCGGGCAGTTTGAAATTGAAGTGATTTCCTGAGTTAATGAGTGGATTTAGAACGTTTTTAATGCGCGCATCGTTATTTTCGCCGAATTTTACATAAGAATCAAGGCGCTATATTGTTGTAGCAAAAGTATGCAACAGACCCATTGTTCTCGAGATGAGATTTTGGCCCAAAATACATTGTTTTAAATGGGAATTCCGCGTTGTGACGTCACCACGCACACCATTTTTTACAACTTTACACTTGTGTATCTCCAAAACCGGGGCACTTAGGAAAAACCCAAAGGCACCATTGTTCTCAACTCATCAAGTGATATCAATTTCTTTATAGAAAACACAATATTTCAGACCCTTGCAACTGCCCCATTGCGCTAATTCATACTAAAGCAGGGCTGCCGTTTTGCGTATAATCAATTTACACAAAAACTCTCGTCGGGACGAGATTGCAGAACAAAAACGGTCAAGCAAAAAAACATTAAAACCCCGCTCCGTTGTGTTTTATGGCTTAAAACGGCCTGATATGATGCCACACAACGGTCAAGTCTGCTGCTTGAATTTACTCTCAACACCGTGGATGGAATTTACCTCCTTGTAATTATTCAAGTAACTTTTCTCAAGTTTAAATAATAACTTTCGACCTTCAACCCGTATCTTTGGTCTAAAGTATGTACCTGGCATCACCAGTCCCCACTATAGCTCGAGTATCTAACTGTAAGTGGGTTTGGAGCGCCTTCAATTAATTTGATACTTCTCCTGCGTACACTAAGGATGTATCAATTGCATAGTCGCCTCTGCTAAGGCGATGGTTGTCGTCCTCTCTGTAAATAGAGTCTCTCACAACCAAAGACGCTTGGCCTACACCGCTACCGCGGTGCGGCGAGTACAATTCTTAATTTTGACAAAAGTACTTGGTGTTGATCGATTCGCTGTGCGAATTGGAAAAAATTGGAAGGATTGCGGGGGAAAAATTATTTAATCAATAAAGAAATTGAAAAAAATAAGGGGGGAAAATACTTGAACCGTGACATTGGACAATTTGATTAAGTGGAGATTCGAGCCAAGAAGACATGGGCTAAGGCGCAGCTGGGGGGAAATAGAGTCACGGTTCAAGTATTTTCCCCCCTTATTTTTTTCAATTTCTTTATTGATTAAATAATTTTTCCCCCGCAATCCTTCCAATTTTTTCCAATTCGCACAGCGAATCGATCAACACCAAGTACTTTTGTCAAAATTAAGAATTGTACTCGCCGCACCGCGGTAGCGGTGTAGGCCAAGCGTCTTTGGTTGTGAGAGACTCTATTTACAGAGAGGACGACAACCATCGCCTTAGCAGAGGCGACTATGCAATTGATACATCCTTAGTGTACGCAGGAGAAGTATCAAATTAATTGAAGGCGCTCCAAACCCACTTACAGTTAGATACTCGAGCTATAGTGGGGACTGGTGATGCCAGGTACATACTTTAGACCAAAGATACGGGTTGAAGGTCGAAAGTTATTATTTAAACTTGAGAAAAGTTACTTGAATAATTACAAGGAGGTAAATTCCATCCACGGTGTTAAGAGTAAATTCAAGCAGCAGACTTGACCGTTGTGTGGCATCATATCAGGCCGTTTTAAGCCATAAAACACAACGGAGCGGGGTTTTAATGTTTTTTTGCTTGACCGTTTTTGTTCTGCAATCTCGTCCCGACGAGAGTTTTTGTGTAAATTTCACGCCGTTTTTGGTAGAGCCTTTGAGCTCAGCCAAGAGAGAGTTTTTTTGTGAAATTTCAAATCATTTTTGGTAGAAACAGGTTGTAGTCTCAATTCTACAATGATTTATTACTGCTCATTCACTTTTGAGTTTCTGTGAAGCCGATCACTTCTAACTAATGAAGCATTAAAGCGTGTTATAAAGAATAAGGATCATGCCGCTAGATAATAAGAGAGAGGCACGAGTACCTTTTCTCTTTTTGAGCACTGGTAGGTTAATATATTAAAAGAATTTGGCTGTCACAACAACCTTATGTAAATTTCCAGTTTAGATTGCCTGCGCACCCCTTTCGTGCCAGGTCCTTGACTCTGAATTTTATTCATAATGCCTGTGGTCTTTTAGAGTGGCAAACCACTTAAATCCTCCATTGCTCTTGCTATAAAGCTGAGGATGATTAGCACCAAGCTATGGAATAATTTCCATTGATAAATCATGATTTTCAATTAATTTTCAAAAAAGTTACTATCCTATTTGTTTTTCTAACTTCTTGACCCACACCGTAAAGCTGGTTGCCTACCTATCGACCTCTTCCAGGCAAGTGTTTTGAGAAGAATATATTGGATACTATGCGAAAGTTTTGGAGCATGTGGGGTATAATGTCCAAATGTAAACAAAAGCAAGTCAATTTTCTAAGTTAATTTTTGTGGAATCATTCATCGGTATTGAAGGGAAAAGTTAACGAGTGAAGAAATTTTGCCTAAATTTTTATCCCTCATTTGATGATAAAAATAAATTCCTATGTGATAGCTTCTACTCTATTAAATGGTTAAGGTGTAAAATTTGTACTACTAGCGTTCCTAAGGAAGTGGTCTACTTAGCGCGTTTCAACTCTTCCGTTGTTACTTTGATTGGCACGGTTGACGGTTTCAATGTCTTTCTAAACTTCAATCTGTTCTGAAAGGTTTGTTCTAATGTTCTATTCCTGCCTTTCAGCAATGGTTGATTTTAGAGACAGCTTAGACAATCATCTCTCAATTCTACACTTTGGAGCTCATGAAATTATGTGCGTCTATTTTAACCATCTATCTTACCTCATCAACCCTCTCAACGATGTTAGATTAAATTAGGTAGGAGCAACGCTCATAGATTGGCTCCTTCAAGTTCTGCTGAAATCACTGAAATCAGCCAACTTAGCCATGTTAACTTAAGTTTAAGGCATTCTCACGGCAAAGTTACTCATTATTTGCATCCGATCTATGATTCTACGTAGTTGTTAACAGTGCTGTTTGTTGGAAATTAACAGGAGGCTCCTGAGTAATGAGATTTAGAACTAAATGGCACTAAGTTTCACTTGATGGTCTTTCCTGCAATAATTTAGCACAAATTCAACGGAAACGCCGCTGCGGCAAGCTAAGTTGGTCTGATGTGAACCAACCTGGAGTTACTATTGTCATCAAACATTTGCCTTGTAAAACCTTATTTGTACAACCAGACATTACAACTCTAACAAGACATGGCACATTAACTCTTACCTATCTCTCAAAACCTATAACTGCACGTAATGCAACGTGCGTCGTGCAAAGCGCTGGTGATCATTCCTAAACTTCCTGCATTTGCGGCTGGCATCAACAGATTCAGTTATTAGATATTCTTTCAGCTGAAGTCAGATCTATGAGCCCCTCTGGGAATGAAATTGATTCGCATCATACTACTAAAGTTACTTCATTTGCTGGATATTTTTTTTTTGAGAATTAAGAAGCTTTCAGCAAAACTTGATAACACTTATATAACGGGTTTTCAGTTACACCGTGTCTTATCAGATTTAATTGTGTAAGTAGTATCTGCTTTCAACCTTCAAATATCTTGCAGAAACAAATGAAATGCAGAACTAATTTATTCATAACTACTTTTCGTTCACTGGCAATCAACTTAGAATGTCGCAGCTCTCCCGTAAATTATGTTTTAGTCGGGAAACTTGATCGTTGCCTTAGGATGAACAGCAGGATTCATTAGGAATAGCATTTAGGTATTTACATCAAATCAGTGGAGTGATCATTGACTTTAGTCTACCAAATTTAATGAAGAGAAGAATGGTATCTGCCAACAGCGGAAACATAAAATACAACGAGATAGGGAAAATCTGTGATGGGGTTGGCTGATACAAGACTTACCTACGTTTGATTTGGTTGACTGAAATGAATGATAAAATCACAGAGGAATGATCCACAAATCTGAGTTCCAATCAATTTGATGAGGAGTGTGTACTTACCTAGAGACACAATAATTACATTCCTAACCTACATTACACTAGACAGAGGATCTAACTGGAAATTGCACGCTACACCTACACCAGGTTCAGAGCTATGCAGATCTATAAAGGTGTAATTAGGTGCTCTCCAAATTTACACGTGATTCAAAGTGATGGAAACACTTTCCATGAAGTTTAATTACCTACGTTTAGCACCTATAGTGTAGATAAGTACCGGTGAAAGTGATTTCATCACGGACTTGAAACTTAAAGAGAGCAGTCGCTCAATAAATCATACTTCGAAAAGGAGGTACGGGTAACGAAAAAGATAAATCGAAAGGTAATGCAGAATTTTATAAAAAGTTTGATTGGTGAGATAATAAATATCCAAATGTGTAAAGTTCGCTCAGAGTTCGCTTTGCTGTTTACATTCTAGTTGAGGGTTTGAGTTGAGACATCGGAGGTTATAAATGTCATGATGACTGATGGATGAAACCGGTGATTTGCGGTGTAAACAATGGAGAGCTTTTTGATGCCGAAAAAGGAGTGTTGGAATTTAGACGATTTCTTCGTCAAATTCGAATGAAATTTAAAAAACTCTTCGAAAGGCACATCACTGAGATATGGAGAATAAAATAAGACCTTATTTGGTTTGATACGAGTTGCGGTTACTGCGCTAGCTGTGGGCAATAAAGCTCCCTTCGAAACGGGTCAAATGCGTAAAAAACCCCTTATTTTCTTTTGTTTTTTTAACATTACTCTCTTATTCTTGAGCCAAAATAAAAATCGCTCCGCAGTTCGATCGGAATTGACGAGCTCTATCCGCCAATACCACATGTTATAGGGTTTATTTCTACGGTTTAGGCTGAATCGCGGCTAACTCGGTCGAAAATCCGGCAAAGTGGCGAAAACCGGGGGCTGTGTGTATAATAAGTAGGCGGGTAGCTCTCTCTGTTCTTTTTTTTTTCTTGACCGTTAGTGGCTACCGCCACTTATAATGCGATTTTTCAATTCACTGATGATTCCACCGGTTGAGAAAAGATTACACAGTTCAGTTCAGTGCATGACTGTAATAAACTAAAATACTCGTATCTGTAATCTTTTCTCAACCGGTGGAGTCGTCGATGACTTTAGAAAACTTGCGGATATTTTAATTAATCAACGGAGTTTCCACCGATTAAGGAAAGGTTACAGATCAGAGTATTTTCGTGCATTACAGTCATCCACTGAACTGAACGATGTAATCTTTTCTCAACCGGTGGAATCATCGGTGAATAAAAAAATAGCATTGATTATGCGCAAAACGGCAGCCCTGTACTAAAGGGACCTACTCGACTTCAAATGTTGCCAAATTTCATCAGTTGACTTTGATATTAGTATAAAATTAGACCTGCGGGCCGATCATTTACTTCATCGCTAAACCGATCGTTAAGACTGTGTATGAGTGATTCTATTGGTCAAATATTGTAAAACTTAGCCGTTGCTATGGTGACCATCGTTATAGTGTCCGTTTTTTAAAGGTTACTCATTAATAACCTTTATAAAATGAGACTCTTAACGATGGTTACCATAGCAAAAGCCAAGTTTTACAATTTTCGACCAATAGCATCACTAGTAGACAGTTTTAACGATGTTTAACGATAAAGTAAATGATCGGCCCGCTGGTGCAATTAATTTCTTGAAACTTCCAGGAACTTTCCTTCACTACGTTAACCCTTTCAAATCTGAAAACACTTTTTGTTCGGGATCGGATTTTTGGCCATCATAACTGATCTGGGCACAATTTTCTCTTAAAAACCGATATGCATATCATATTTTCATTTTCTCCATAAGATTCTATGTTTTTCAGATGTACATTGGGTTTCAGGTCGTTTAGTCTGCTAAAAACTGGTCTACAGTCACTAGGTCTAATAAATGACGTCTAATGACAAAATGTCGAATTCAATTAGGTCCACAGCCAAGAAGTCTAGTAATCAAAGACAACTCATTGAAAAAAAGGTCTACAGGCTTTTGGTCCAGGAAAGCAGGTCCACGACGCGACGTGAAAACCTACTAAAAAAATACGGCTATTAAAAAATTGGTCCACAAAATTTGCTAATGAATGACCAATCATACGCATTGCAATGAAAAAATTGTTTTGTGGTAAGGACCCATTTACCTAGGTATACAAGAATAGATACAATAATACGAGACGAATAACTGTCAATTTACTTTTTGGCATAAGAAATGTAGAAAAAATAACCAATGAAATTTTAAGCGTAGACGTGATTTGTTAGTAAGTTAGACCTATTTTGCAATTAGACCTTATTTGTACGAAGGCATGATTAGATAGTGGACGAGGAATCGGTAGACATAAAATGCAAGTGGACCGAATGACACATTAGACGAAACGATTGTGGACGAAATAATAGTATATAGACCTAATTTTAGGTAGAACAAAAAAATAGTAGACATAACTACCGTAGATCTAACCGTACATTGTAATGTGGACCAGGTATGACAGGGCTAAGTCTTGTTCCTGAAAATATCAGGCAATATTTTATTCGTCAGATTATTTTTAAGCGCATTAAAAAGTCGAGATTAAATGGCAACGTCGCAATACTCTTCTGTCTGTTTAGTATAAATCTATCCAATTTGGACCGCGCCGAAATATAAAAATGGATTTGGGACCCAACTCGGTTACTCCCGGGACACCCTGATGTCTACTGCCTCCAGGAAGTGATCTGAGGAGACCGTTTTTCACCTGCAAAGCGAAGCACTGCGCTTACAGATGCATTGTATTTCAATCATAGCTAACCCCCCCCCCCCTTCCCTCTTCGACACAAACACACACACCCAGTCAAATCTCGTTAACTGCAAAATGCGTCCCGCCACCACCGTCGCTCTATATCAGCAGCGCAGCGTAGAGCGTTGTCATGGCAACGCGCTCTTACGCTTTGGGGGTTGACGTTGCTGTGAGCGTTTCAAGGTTAAGCGTCAGCTTTAACCGAACATCAAAAATCGCGGGAACCGAAACACCGAATTTCCAGGAAATCGAAAAAGAGGTCAAAAGAGAGCTCCACGCAGCGGTTCGGTGAAAAGGGCTTTGGGGGGCTCAAGCGTAACCTTCCCCACTTTTTGGAAGGAGGAAAAGTTTAAAAAAAAAAAAAAAAAAAAAAAAAAAAAAAAAAAAAAACAGAAAAGGAAAGTGATTAAAAATGAATTAAAAACAAAAGCACGAAACGATGAAAGAGAAAATTTGGCACCGAAATCTGATACTTGGTTCCCAAAAACTAGAGTCCCTATATGTAGAGAGTTAAGACAAGTGAAATCATGGGCGCCGCCATTGGATGCGATTTTGCACATTTGTTTACATTCTGAGGCCGTTGTTGTGTTTTGCTCCACTGCAAAGATTACAGTTCCGCTAAGTTTGTAACGAAGTAATCTTTCCCTGCTTTTGTTGATCGACATGTATTAACGCTTTTTAATGATTCTTTTGAGATTTATGGACATTATTGTGGTGCATTATGATTAAAATTAACAGATTCATCGCAAATTAACTCTTTCATCTGTAAAAGACCGTTGGTAAACAAAACAAAAGTGCAAAATCGCATCCAATGGCGGCGTCAGTAGAGCCTAAAATTCATCGACCAATCAGAAGTTGACTACCCTCTTGTCTTAACTCTCTACATATAGGGACTCTACCAAAAACGACAGCAGCCGGCGCACAATGGCAATGCACTAAGGTCTAAAATTGAAAAAAATAGTAGCAAAAAATCAGTGAAAAAAGCAATCAAAAATCATGGTTTTTGACCTTCTGAGCTTAATTTAAAACTTTTCAGTGACATTTTTTTGGTTTAAATTACATGTTAAAAGAGTTCTCTGTCATTAAAATTGGTCTCAAAAGTTTATAAATGATAAATTTATGTGAAATTTATTTTCTGATTTTTGGCCATTTTTTGACGATCTCAGACGGAGCGAGTCAATGTGTGAGGCTGGACTAGCGTGACTACTTTGAATGCTTATATTTTTGTTAATTCGCAACGTAAGAATTTGAAAGTGGTTTAATTGGTTTTATTGTAAAAATTTCCTACCAGATTCACTATTTATAGTTGTATTTGTTTGTTTGTTTTGTTTTTTGTTTTTTGTTTTTTTTTTTTTTTGTTTTTTTTGTTTTTTTTGTTTTTTTTTTGTTTTTTTGTTGTTTTTTGTTTTGTTTTGTTTTGTTTTTTTTTTTTTTTTTTTTTTTGTTTTTGTTTTTTTTTTTTAGTTTTTTTTTTTTTTTTTTTTTTTTAATGGTAAAAACATTCAAAATTGCAGTTTTAGCAAAATAATCCATGTCCGACCCCTCCCATTGACTCGCTCCACTGAGCGGCGGTTAGTGATAGCGGAAAATTTACTTCAAAGTAGTAATAAAACCCATTTAATCTTCTCAAAACTATCGAAAAAGCGCAATTTTCAACGAAAAAACAAAGTTCAATCGATGGTTATGATTTTCAAGCAAAACAGTAAAAAAAAAAAAAACCAGCATCACTGATTCCATACACAGAAAAAAAAAATATGAAAGTTAAAATAGTAAAGCATTGCTAAAACTCGGGAATACACTTTACATTTCAAAAATTACAATTCGGAAAAATACCAATTTGGCAAAATATATTGCTGAAATTGCAAAAAATATTGCTATTTTAGCCACACAAAAAAAAAAAAAAAAAAAAAAAAAAAATCGCTAGTTTGTCAAAAAAATTGCTAATAAAACAAAAAATACAGCAAAATTAGCAATATTTGTTGGTAAAGTAGCATTTCATTAACTGCAATTTTTGCAGCGTAAAATGTACTAGCGGAGACAAAGATGCAATACATGTGTTGAATGGTATAATATGCATTGCGTATTGCATACCCTGGTCCCTGTATTTACTATCGCAGAGACAAAGATACCTAACCTATTCCCGATTTTCAGCAACGTGTTGCTGTTTTTTCTGTGTAGTAAATTACTGGCTCTTGATTGGCAATGGTCTGCTGGCGAGGAAAGAGGGCGTGGTTTAAACTTGAAGAGCCATAATAAGCTAAAATTAATGATAATAAGCAGTTTTTATAGGTAGCCATAAAGTTACGCCGCACTTTCTTTTCCGTGTATAACAATAGCCAACGTTCGCCTAGGTAAGTCGACGAGGCGATTCTAGACTCTTTTAAACAGTTCCTGTTTCACGCTTTTATACAGTTACTTCCTCGTCTATTTTTGTCTCTTTCATCGATAGAATAGAACCGTTGTTTGATGAAGTTATGTGAAAGATCTATTTGACGATAGTCGTCAAACAACACCTTTTGTTTGACACACAGTACCTACGGAATATTTCCAACTTCGACGCGTGACTGTTGCACTGAGAGAATTATGTTTTTAATCCAAGGTGTATTTCGTTTGTCTTAAAGAAACTGCACATAAAAATATTGAGCGAATTTTCGCGATCGAATATGGTTAACAATACCAACCTAACTATATATTCGAGGAAACTCAATTGTGTTTTTAGATGTGTTTTCGGGGCATCGATGGCATCAATTCGATTTCGAATTCACCTCCAGACTTGAATTCAAAATCGAATTGTTTTCATCGATGCCTGAAAACACCGAAAAAGTTCGGAAAACACGATCCAGTTTCGTGTCATCAACTGTTGTCATGCGTAGGTTGGCAATGATTTTGTATAATTCTGTTGGTTATGTTCGTCGCGGAAATTTGCTTATTGACTAGGGGGAACTTCCTTGAACCCAAGGAAAATGTGTGCTGCTACAAGTAAAAAATTTCTCGTTGTGACAGTGATTTTCCTTCGTGAAATCAAAACTTACTTCGCGCAAGGAAAACTGTCACAAGTAAACGTGTTTCCTCGTTTTTAGAGAAGTGATTTCTCTCGGTGTGGTCACCTGTCGTTTTTGGTGAATTTCGGGTGAAACGACGATGGTTTGTTTGATCAAACTGTTTGCGCGCGTACGAAGAATTTCAGCAGGATTTGTGGGGTCATCGAAGTCCAAAGTTGGACATCTAATCGACCTGTCATCGAGAGCAATCGATTTGCAGAGCCACAAAATTAAAGCTAGAAATTATTGCTAAGCTTGTTACCTGAAGATGGCCAAGTGTCCTTTCAACTGAAGGTGAGATGAAAACAATTTTGCCACTTGAGGTAACGACCATCATAATTCCTTCCATATCCTGCAACATTCAAAGAAGAAAAAACGGTAAGAAAAATTAATAAACGGTTTTACAATGAAGGTTATTATTTATTTGTTCATTTATTTATCCATTTATCTGTTTATTTATCTATTTATCAATTAATTTATTTAATTATTTTTTTTCTTTTATGAATAAAAACGAAGGTTTAAGTAGGTATACGGAAGTCATTGAATACTTTCAAAAGTTTAGAGTCGACACTGAGTCAGTGGCGTCGCGTGCATTTGGCAACAATGTATTCTATCCATTTAAACTCATGTAAAAGATCGAATTCAGGGGGTGCACAGTGCACAAGGAAAATTCGATATATTGAATGAGTTTAAATGGAGCAGTTGCATTGTTGCCAGATGGCACGCGACGCCACTGCACTGAGTATTACTGCTTTCAGACTTTGGGCAGTTTTTTTATGAGGGATAATGTGAATTTGATGGTGACACCATCACTAAAACGCAGTCTATAGTGAGAGTCCAGTGATGGGAAAAAATCATTTTTTGAATCACCATGAATAATTGACTAAAACAATTCGGATTATGACTTTGGGCAGTTTTTATGAGGGATAATGTGATTTTGATGGTGACAACATCACTAAAACGCAGTCTATAGTGAGAGTCCAGTGATGGGAAAAAATCATTTTTTGAATCACCATGAATAATTGACTAAAACAATTCGCATTATTAATTCTCATGTTATTCCTATTAGTAAATCAAAGTTTTACCACAACCAGTCGAGTCATTCATCTTTTGACACATGAAGAAGCTAGCAGTGTCAAAAGTTAAATTGCTAATAGGAATAACATGAGAATAATTCGAATAATTTTAGTTACTTATTCATGGTTACTCAAAAAATGAGTTTTGCCCATCGCAGAGCGAGACAGTAGAGGTGGTTTCAGAAGCGTAGGCGCTCCCAGACCGATAATCTTAGGCATTTTTCAAAATTATTTCTTTTGTTACAAAACAAAAATTAATGAAAATGAATTTGAGCGTTGGCTTTTCATTGAGGAATGCTTTAAAAGCAAAAGTTCAAAGTCAGAGGCAAGTTTTGTTTAGATTTGGAGGATAAAAATTGAAAATTAGCCAAAGATTATGATCTGGATGCGCCTAGAGTCTTTATATATAGAGAGTTAAGACAAATGAAACCATGGGCGCCGCCATTGGATGCGATGTTGCACATTTGTTTACATTCTGAGGGCCGTTGTTGTGTTTTGGTCCACTGCAAAGATTACAGTGCCGCAGAGTTTCTAACAGTGTAATCTTTTACTGTTTTTGTTGATCGCCATCTTTATAAACTTTTCGAGTTTCTTTTGAGAGTTATAGACATGCTTGATGTGCATCATGATTAAAATTAACAACTTTATCCACAATGGGTCTGTTGCAAACTTTTGCTACGGCGCTATGGAGTGTTCAATCTCATGTGAAATCGCGCGAAAAGTCCATTGGTGGCATCAGAAAGTCATAAAATTTAGTATAAAACTCACGAGAGACGTATAATGAAATCCAAGATGGCGGTAAAAAATTGAGCAACCTTTATGTATGCACCACGAACATCCAAGGATAGCCAACCTCACAATATCGATAACACCCAATCACAACGTATAAATAAACACATAACCACTGAAGCTTTGAGGTTGTCAACGTTGGCAATCCGTGGATGATAAAGGTGCATGCATACAGATTGCTCGATATTTTACCGCCATCTTGGATTTCATTAAACGTCTCTTGTTAGTTTATTATCGCATTTCATGACTTTCTGATGCCATTAATGGCCTTTTCGGGCGATTTTACATACTATGAAACACTCTTCATCGTTGTAGCAAAAGTTTGCAACAGACCCATTAACTCTTTTATCCGTAAAATACCGTTGGATCCCGTTGCTTGTAAACTAGAGTTTGTTGTAACAAATGTGCAAATTCAGAGGGTGACTACCCTCTTATCTTAACTCTCTCTACATATAGGGACTCTAGGTGCGCCTACACTTCTGAAACCAGTGATGGGCAAATAACCGAATAACGAATAACCACGAATAATTGACTAAAATTATTCGCATTATTCTTATGTTATTCCTATTAGTAAATCGAAGTTTTGACACTACCAGCATATTCATCTGTCATAAGATGAAGGACTGGTAGTGTTAAAACTTTGATTTACTAATAGGAATAACATGAGAATAATGCGAATAATTTTAGTTAATTATTCGTGATTATTCGTTATTCGGTTATTTGCCCATCACTGTCTGAAACGACCTCTAGGAGAGCTAAGGCGAAGAGACATAGCTAGAACATGAAGGGGGGGGGGGTGGAAGCTAAGAGATTGGAAGAAGGAAGGGGTGCAATGCCTTGGGGGAGGATGACTTTCCCCACGTGGTGTATAGGTAGGTCCTTGATCCTCTCCTATCACTGCCTTCCTTGATTCGACACTCTCAAATATATTAAGGTCAAATTCTTCGATCGACTCAACTCCTGATAATACTCTTGTGACCTTGCCCTTCCATCGTCAGCCGTCACCCCAAAATCCACAATGGAATGGATGAGTGGGTACTAAATAAGGAATGAATTCGACCAGAAAAAAATGACTGCAATTGAGTTCACAGTTCAGGTGTCACGTGGTCTTCCGAGGTCATAAAAAAACCGCCCAAATTTTAATTCCGTTAAAACCTATCTCTTCAGTTTACCAGTAGATCTACTGGCGGATCCAGGTAAGACTAGAATCCCTATATATGAAAGAGTCAAGACACGTGAACAGAAGTGAAGAAGAAGAAGGCGTCTGAGGAGCCTGGAGGCGCGCCTCTTGTTTACATTTTTATCCAACGATCTTCTCGCCAAAGATTACTTATACATGTATTCGTGTGTACGTAATCTTTGTTAGGTCAACCTAACCTCCAATACCCGTTGGCTTCACTACCTGTTTTAAAAGTAATGCGTGAATTTTATTCTGTTCCGAACACATTTTCAACAATTTCTAATTCAAATTTCATCAGTACAAGCTAAAAATGCCGAAAGAGCTTGATTCAAAATGGGGGTTATTCTCCCCCCCACTGATTTTCCTGAAACTTTGTATTTTGATAGTACTTGATATAAGTAGTCTTTTTTTTCGAATAAAGTTTTTCCAAAAATAATTAGGGGAGGAGTTACAGTGTTGCAAAGTTGCACCTTTCAAAAATTCATAACTTTCGCGTAAATCATCCGATTGAAACGCGGTTTTCATTAAAAGATGCGGATTGTAAAGCACTTTCATCCCATCTAAACGAAATTCAATTTCAATAATTTTTGACTTAGTTATCGTCATTTTTGTGATTTTTAGGCCACTCAAAATCTACTTAAAGTGAAATAAAAAAAAATGGTATTTTTTGATTTTGACCGGTTTGAAATATGTTATTCCTCTTTAAATTCTGCGTAAAATGAGCCCAAGCAGAATGCAGGGCGATTTTTCGTTCCGGAGTTATGCATTTTTTAGTAAGCGAAAAACGAGTTTTTTAGGGTACCCATGAGCGTTCGATAGAGAGGCTCAAGTCAAATAAATGGAAACTGTATTTTTTGATTTTGATCAAATTGAAATATGTTATTCCTACTTAAATTCTGCGTAAAATGAGCCCAAGCAGAATGTGGGGCGATTTTTAGTTGTGGAGCTATGCGCGTTTTAGTAAGCGAAAGTCGAGCGTTCTATGGAGAGGCTCAAAGACGTGGGTAGCCCGGGTAGCCTCAACCACTCGACTTTCGCTTACTAAAACGCGCATAGCTCCACAACTAAAAATCGCCCCACATTCTGCTTGGGCTCATTTTACGCAGAATTTAAGTAGGAATAACATATTTCAATTTGATCAAAATCAAAAAATACAGTTTTTATTATTTGACTTGAGCCTCTCTATCGAACGCTCATGGGTACCCTAAAAAACTCGTTTTTCGCTTACTAAAAAATGCATAACTCCGGAACAAAAAATTGCCTTGCATTCTGCTTGGGCTCATTTTACGCAGAATTTAAAGAGGAATAACATATTTCAAACCGGTCAAAATCAAAAAATATCATTTTCTTTTATTTCACTTTAAGTAGATTTTGAGTGGCCTAAAAATCACAAAAATGACGATAACTAAGTCAAAAATTATTGAAATTGAATTTCGTTTCGATGGCATGAAAGTGCTTTACAATCCGCATCTTTTAGTGAAAACCGCGTTTCAATCGGATGATTTACGCGAAAGTTATAAATTTTTGAAAGGTGCAACTTTGCAACACTGTAACTCCTCCCCTAATTATTTTTGGAAAAACTTTATTTGAAAAAAAGACTACTTATATCAAGTACTATCAAAATACAAAGTTTCAGGAAAATCGGTGGGGGGGAGAAAAACCCCCATTTTGAATCAAGCTCTTTCCTCAAAGCTGGGCAGCAGTGAAGATGGTTCCATGAAGATGTAAACAAGAGGCGCGCCTCCAGGCTTCATAGACCCCTTCTTCTTCTTCACTTTTCAGCAGCCAATCAGAGATGGAACCTCGTATGGCGAGACTCTTTCATATATAGGGACTCTAGGTAAGACGTCTTCCTCTCTCGTTTTCCCATTAGAACATGTACGTTAGAAAAGGACAGAATCAGGGGCAGTCTAGAGTCCCTAAATATATGTAGAGAGTTAAGACAAGAGGGTAGTCCGCCTCTGATTGGTTAACGAGTTTTAAGCTCTACGGACGCCGCCATTGGATGCGATTTTGCACATTTGTTTACATACTCTTGTTTACAAACGAAGGGGTCAAACGGTCTTTTAAGGATAAAAGAGTTAACTGTGGAGGAAGTTGTTAATTTTAATCATGATGCACCTCAATAATGTCTATAATGGGGCTCTTGCAAACTTGTGCTGTAGGGGATTGAAGAGTTGATTCTTGCATAAAAACCTGTTAAAATGACGGTGAGGACACTAAAAAATTACGAAATTCACTCTCAGAATCAGGCTTAAAGGCGGATGGACGCAGGTATCATGGGCGATTCCTGTCTAAATTGAGACGTATCTCTGTGTTTCCGTAGAGAAAGTGACAAAATAGACAGGAGTCACCCATGATACCTACGTCGAACCGCCATTACCATCTTGCCATAATAGAAGTTATGTGAGTTTCTTACTGAATTAAAGACTTTTTTATTGTGATTTTTGTGATTTTTGCTGGTCTTTACATAAGATTGGACTATTTATTTGCTTCAAGCAAAAGTTTGCAAGAGCCCCATTCTCAAAAGAATCTTTAAAAGCGAAAATAAATGTCGATCAAAAAAAGCAGAAAAAAATTACACTCTTAGAAACTACTGTAATCTTTTCAGTGGACCAAAATACAACAACGGCCTTCAGAATGTAAACAAAAATGTGAAAAATCGCATCCAATGGCGGCGCCCATGGTTTCACTTGTCTTCTACATACAAATAGAGACTCTAGGGCAGTCATGTGATTTTCTCCTTCTCTTCTATTCTTTTTTAACACATGCGTTCTAATGGGGAAGAGAGACATACATATATATAGATCTACATACATATAGGGACTATAGGGCAGTCATGTGATTTTCGCCTCCTCTTCTATTCTTTTTTAACACATGCGTTCTAATGGGGAAGAGAGACATACATATATATAGATCTACATACATATAGGGACTCTAGGGCAGTCATGTGATTTTCGCCTCCTCTTTTATTCTTTTTTAACACATGCGTTCTAATGGGGAAGAGAGAGAGAAGAGGACATTTTCTTGGATCCACTGGTGAGTTATCAAAAAATTACCAGAAGCATGGCAATATGTGAACCTATGTGAGGGATAGTGCATTGCAATTACCAGGATTAGAGTTTGTACCATAGTTCTTGAAAATTGTTCAGAAATTCTAGTTCTATGACCATATTCTGGTATTAACACCCGAATTTTCTGGTCAAAGTACGAGACTTTCTGTAGTTCACATATCGCTGTGCTTATGGTAATATGACTAGAATCTATCTGGTATATTGACTATCGCTATTTATTCAATGGAGATCTTGGCGTTTTTCGAGCGAGGCAGGATTCAGGCCGCAAATAACGAAACAAAAACGTAACTATACAAATCATGTGCGGAGGTGCAATCAAAGGCACCTTAGTTATCGGCTCATCAAATACTTTAATTTTTTTTTTTTTTTTTTTTTTTTGGGTAAAAAAAACACAAATCAGACCCTTCATTGCAACTGTCTCATTGTCATTTACATTCGTCGAGACCAATAGTATTCCGTTAGTCGATTTCAAATCATCAGTAATTGACTTCCTCCGGGTGAACTGATTTAGAAAGTTTGGGGACGTTTTGGGAGCCCTGCGCCTTGCCAGCGATTAATAGTCCGAGAGAAACACAGGTCAGCTCGTAAGTCTGTTTTCTCATTTAAAATTACATTGGCGGTGCCCCTTAAGAGCAGAGGGGACGTTTTGAGAGCCCTGAGCCTTGTCAGCAATTCAAAGCCCACCAGAGAGCCAGGTCTGCTCGTAAATCACTTTTCCCATTTAAATTAACGTTGGCGGTGCCCCGTAAGAGCAGAGGGTATGTTTTGAGAGCCCTGCGCCTTCTCAGCGAATGAAAGTCTGACAGAAAGACAGGTCTGCTTGTAAATCTCTTTTCCCATTTAAAATAACGTTGGCGGTGCCCCGTAAGAGCAGAGGGTATGTTTTGAGAGCCGTGCGCCTTCTCAACGATTAAAAGTCTGACAGAAAGACAGGTCTGCTTTTAAATCTCTTTTTCCATTTAAAATAACGTTGGCGGTGCCCCGGAAGAGCAGAGGGGACGTTTTGACAGTCCTGCGCCTTGTCAGCGATTAAAAGCCCACCAAAATGACAGGTCTGCTCGTAAGTCTGTTTTCTCATTTAAAATTACATTGGCGGTGCCCCGTAAGAGCAGAGGGGACGTTTTGAGAGCCCTGCGCCTTCTCAGCGAATGAAAGTCCACCAAAAAGTCAGGTCTGCTCGTAAATCTCTTTTCCCATTTAAATTAACGTTGGCGGTGCCCCGGAAGAGCAGAGGGAACGTTTTGACAGTCCTGCGCCTTGTCAGCGATTAAAAGCCCACCAAAAAGACAGGTCTGCTCGTAAGTCTCTTTTCCAATTTAAAATAACGTTGGCGGTGCCCCGGAAGAACAGAGGGGACGTTTTGCGAGCCTGCGCCTTGTCAGCAATTAAAAGTCCACCAAAAAGTCAGGTCTGCTCGTAAATCTCTTTTCTCATTTAAAATAACGTTGGCGGTGCCCCGGAAGAGCAGAAGGGACGTTTTGACAGTCCTGCGCCTTGTCAGCGATTAAAAGCCCACCAAAATGACAGGTCTGCTCGTAAGTCTGTTTTCTCATTTAAAATTACATTGGCGGTGCCCCGTAAGAGCAGAGGGGACGTTTTGAGAGCCCTGAGCCTTGTCAGCAATTCAAAGCCCACCAAAAAGTCAGGTCTGCTCGTAAATCTCTTTTCCCATTTAAATTAACGTTGGCGGTGCCCCGGAAGAGCAGAGGGAACGTTTTGACAGTCCTGCGCCTTGTCAGCGATTAAAAGCCCACCAAAAGACAGGTCTGCTCGTAAGTCTCTTTTCCAATTTAAAATAACGTTGGCGGTGCCCCGGAAGAGCAGAGGGGACGTTTTGCGAGCCTGCGCCTTGTCAGCAATGAAAAGTCCACCAAAAAGTCAGGTCTGCTCGTAAATCTCTTTTCTCATTTAAAATAACGTTGGCGGTGCCCCGGAAGAGCAGAAAGGACGTTTTGACAGTCCTGCGCCTTGTCAGCGATTAAAAGCCCACCAAAATGACAGGTCTGCTCGTAAGTCTGTTTTCTCATTTAAAATTACATTGGCGGTGCCCCTTAAGAGCAGAGGGGACGTTTTGAGAGCCCTGAGCCTTGTCAGCAATTAAAAAACCACCAAAAAGACAGGTCTGCTTGTAAATCCCTTTTCTCATTTAAAATAACGTTGGCGGTGCCCCGGAAGGGCAGAGGGGACGTTTTGAGAACCCAGCGCATTGTCAGCAAGTATAATAGCGTATGAAAAAGCAGCTCTGCTCGTAAGTCTCTTTTCCAATTTAAAATAACGTTGGCGGTGCCCCGGAAGAGCAGAGGGGACGTTTTGCGAGCCCTGCGCCTTGTCAGCAATTAAAAGTCCACCAAAAAGTCAGGTCTGCTCGTAAATCTCTTTTCTCATTTAAAATAACGTTGGCGGTGCCCCGGAAGAGCAGAGGGGACGTTTTGACAGTCCTGCGCCTTGTCAGCGATTAAAAGCCCACCAAAATGACAGGTCTGCTCGTAAGTCTGTTTTCTCATTTAAAATTACATTGGCGGTGCCCCGTAAGAGCAGAGGGGACGTTTTGAGAGCCCTGCGCCTTCTCAGCGAATGAAAGTCCACCAAAAAGTCAGGTCTGCTCGTAAATCTCTTTTCCCATTTAAATTAACGTTGGCGGTGCCCCGGAAGAGCAGAGGGAACGTTTTGACAGTCCTGCGCCTTGTCAGCGATTAAAAGCCCACCAAAAAGACAGGTCTGCTCGTAAGTCTCTTTTCCAATTTAAAATAACGTTGGCGGTGCCCCGGAAGAGCAGAGGGGACGTTTTGCGAGCCTGCGCCTTGTCAGCAATTAAAAGTCCACCAAAAAGTCAGGTCTGCTCGTAAATCTCTTTTCTCATTTAAAATAACGTTGGCGGTGCCCCGGAAGAGCAGAAGGGACGTTTTGACAGTCCTGCGCCTTGTCAGCGATTAAAAGCCCACCAAAATGACAGGTCTGCTCGTAAGTCTGTTTTCTCATTTAAAATTACATTGGCGGTGCCCCGTAAGAGCAGAGGGGACGTTTTGAGAGCCCTGAGCCTTGTCAGCAATTCAAAGCCCACCAAAAAGTCAGGTCTGCTCGTAAATCTCTTTTCCCATTTAAATTAACGTTGGCGGTGCCCCGGAAGAGCAGAGGGAACGTTTTGACAGTCCTGCGCCTTGTCAGCGATTAAAAGCCCACCAAAAAGACAGGTCTGCTCGTAAGTCTCTTTTCCAATTTAAAATAACGTTGGCGGTGCCCCGGAAGAGCAGAGGGGACGTTTTGCGAGCCTGCGCCTTGTCAGCAATGAAAAGTCCACCAAAAAGTCAGGTCTGCTCGTAAATCTCTTTTCTCATTTAAAATAACGTTGGCGGTGCCCCGGAAGAGCAGAAGGGACGTTTTGACAGTCCTGCGCCTTGTCAGCGATTAAAAGCCCACCAAAATGACAGGTCTGCTCGTAAGTCTGTTTTCTCATTTAAAATTACATTGGCGGTGCCCCTTAAGAGCAGAGGGGACGTTTTGAGAGCCCTGAGCCTTGTCAGCAATTAAAAAACCACCAAAAAGACAGGTCTGCTTGTAAATCCCTTTTCTCATTTAAAATAACGTTGGCGGTGCCCCGGAAGGGCAGAGGGGACGTTTTGAGAACCCAGCGCATTGTCAGCAAGTATAATAGCGTATGAAAAAGCAGCTCTGCTCGTAAGTCTCTTTTCCAATTTAAAATAACGTTGTTATGGTGCCTCGGAAGAGCAGAGGAGACTTTTTGAGAAGAACCCTGCGCCGTGTCAGCAATTAAAAGCCCACCAAAAAGACAGGTCTACTCGTGAGTCTCTTTCCCCATTTAAAATAATAACGTTGGCGGTGCCCCAAAATCGTGTGTCTCTCTCACTTTCCTCCCATTTGAGCACGTGTGTTTTGTTAGAAAAGGACGGAGATAGGGGCTAGAGTCACGTGACGGCCACCTCTGCTATCCTTTTCTAACACATGCGTTTAAATGGCCGGAGAGCGTGAGAAAATACACATTCCTGTATCAGCCCATGTTATTCATTCAGAATGTGTCGCGGTTTGTATAAAAAACAAAAGGAAGGTGTGTTATAAAACGAAGATTTGATTTTATTCCAACTTGTTTTTTCAATTTCTTATTTGGCAGCATAGGCGGACCGTATCAGGGGCTAGGGGGCTATATCCCCCCACTTTTTTGGGGCAGAGAGGCTAAAAATCGGGAAAAAATCATCAATTGAGACTTGAGAACCAAAAAAAAAAGTCAACATTTTTTAGCCCCCTTTTTTTTGGTCACGGTCCGCCTATGTTTTGCAGTACATAGAAAAACCACATAGAAAACTTTGAAACGTGTTTTCCTCAAAAGCATACATTTTCTTCTTCAAAGCACTTCTGACGGCAATGTCTTCGATTAATAAGTAGAAATGGATGAAATATAAAAAGTATAGAAAGCCATTGGAATAAAAATAATTTTTTTTTTTTTTTTTTTTTTTTTTTTACTTACATCAAGCATAAGCTGAGACCAATTGACGGAGTCAAAAAATTGAGGTATCACATGTTTTGAACCGGAAAGTTCTTCTGTCAATACTGAAACAGAAAGTACAAACCAAACAAAATGAATAATCGATAAATAACAATCGCAAATTAGACACGTCATCATTGAGCATCACTGGCGCGGACCGTGCGATTTGGCAACTCTGAATTTTGTACATTTAAACCAATAAAACAGATCGAACGGCTATCGAACGGTGAATGTCTTCGATTTCGATCTATTGCAAGAGAGCCCCGATCGTGAGAACAAAATAGTATAACCATCATTGCATACCCGGCATAAAAAAAAATAAAAAAAAAAAAAATGCGCGTTTAACGTCTTCAGGACGTCCGGAGGAAATTCTAAGGAAATTTTGTGAAAGACTAGAATTGATCTGAAACGCCTTCTTTTGACCTTAATAAGAAGATCAGCGAAAAAAAAAAACAAAAACAAAACTATTACGTCCAAATCATAACTTTTTTCTTTTTTTTTTGCCGGGTAGTGAAGAGCAAGGGCGAAGAGATAGCTCAGATATGCGGTGACGGGGTGGGGTGGGGGTGGGGTGGGGGTGGGGGAGAAATGAACGACTTCATTCTATATCGACGCAACACGCTTGGAGAAAACTACAGCCATACCCGAATGCCCAATTTAAGTGGAGCACTTCAAATAATCAAGCGTACGGATGATGATTGGCTGTAATCGGTCAAAGTAGAAATGGGAGAGAAAATTGAAGGTACTCAAATGCGAGTACGTACTTACATTGTATGTACTATTGACGAATCAAAGATTGTCGCGAGATTTCCACGAGCTAAGTTTCGCCTTCAAGGTGCCGGTTCGGCCACTCTTCATACTCCTCACACCTTACAGGTGAGAGGCCAGTGCGGTTGGGGCGGGAAAGCCGTTGCAGATCAGTCCGTCACTCCCTCCCATACAAATGAATATGTTTGAAACTCTCGCGACAATCTTTAGTTCGTCGATAGTACAATGATACAAACTTTGAATGCAATGGCGGATCCAGTGAATGGGTCTGTTGCAAACTTTTGCTACAGCGATATATAGAGTAATCAATCTCATATAAAATCGTGTGAAAAGTCCATTGATGGCAAAAGAAAGTCATAAAATGCAATTACAAACTCACCAAAGGCATTTAACTGGAATCCAAGATGGCGGTAAAATATCGAGCAACCTGTATGCAAGCACCATGAAAATCCAAGATGACCAACCTCACAACATCAATCACAACGCAAACAAACTCATAACATCCGATGCTGTGAGGCTGTTAACGTTGGCTATCATGGATGTCCACGGTGCATGCACACAGGTTGCTCGATATTTTACCGCCATCTTGGGTTTCAGTTAAACGCCTCTTGTGAGTTTAATACTGCATTTTATGACTTTCTGATACCACCAATGGACTTTTCACGGGATTTTACTTAAGATTTAACACTCTATATCACTGTAGCAAAAGTTTGCAACAGACCCATTGTATGCATCTAAACAAAACATTGAAATGTTTGTAAGTTATGCGTTGATGTTTACAAACGCAGTGGTTCACGGAAAAAACGGAAAAAATACTTTGGTAGCGCTAACAAAACCTTTGGTAGAAAAATGACCCAGCAAAAGACTTTAGTTGGGCCAACCAATTTTTTTATTCACCCAGCAAAATCTCTTTAGTTAAGCGTAAAGAACCTTTGGTTGGCTCAACTAAAGTCTTTTGCTGGGTCATTTTTCTACCAAAGGTTTTGTCAGCGCTACCAAAGTGTTTTTTTCTGTTTTTTCTGTGTTCCGTCAATGTAGTTGTACGAGTGTGGATTTTAAAGTAAGTTTACCAATTTTTTTTTTTCTCCGAAACTTTTAATGCTAGAAAAAAAGCAAAACCAGCGTTGAAACGTGCGTACTTTCAGCTTTCTAACGAGCTTTAGTTTTTTAAATTTGGCCAACGCGTTGCGGAGATATCGTGGATTTACCCCACCCGTCTCTCCTTTAACAGTGCCCACCTTTTCACGCGCTACAGAAGACTGCGAGTTTCGGCAGGCGATACGCTTATTTCCGGATCAGGCATCTCAATAACACCTGAGTGCATGTTGTTTACTGAATAGACTACTCTGCTACTGATAAAATGATCCAATTTGTATCGATCTTCAAGCTTTCGGTCAGTACTGAAAGCGCAATCATTATGAATTGAAGCTAGATTAACAGCTTGCGTGAAAACATGGTTCAGGACTATGGGGAAGGAATTTTACGACGGTTTTATACAAAAATTGCTGTACCGATATGAAAAATTCAAGAATCTAGCGGGTGACTATGTCAAAAAATGAGATGAGATGCCTCAAAACAATGTTAAAACTTGTTTCAATAAAATAATAGCTCTATTTTACTTTTTCAAAGTCTTGAACTCATGTTGTCTGTGAAGTTCTGTAGCGTGTAAAAGTGGGCACGTTTGAAGGAGAGACGGGTGTGGAAAATCCACGGTATCTCCGCAACGCGTAAGCCAAATTTTAAAAACTGTAGCTCCTTAAAAAGCTAAGAGTACGTACGTTCCAACGCTGGGTTTGTTTTTTTTCTGACAATAATAGTTTCTGTGGAAAAAAAATAGGTAAACTTACTTTAAAATCCACCCTCGTACGTCGGTGATGATAATGTCATGTGTAGCGCGGGTTATTTAACATGGAAGTGATTCCCTGAGTTAATGATTGGATTTTGAAAGTTTTGAATGTGTGTGCATCGTTATTTTCGCCGAATTTTACGTTAGAATCAATTCTTAAATATGGCAACGCTTGAATCATCGATTACTCCAAAAGATGGGCATCAGTTTATTCTGATGAGTAATGAAGGACCAAGAGTATAATCGATGCCATTAGTTTAACGCCCGCTTTGATCCGGGAAAATGGCTGAGAAACATGACCGGCGAAAATGCATTATGCATATACATTATACAGGGTGTCAATTTAAAAAGGAGCCAGGCTTAATATCTCGAAAACGGCTCCGAATTTCGAAAAACGCTGAAACACGTGTTCAATTATTTCGAGGGGGACATCTTTTGAGGGGGTCCCCAATTTCGGGCCCCCCCTGGGGGGCCCCAGGGGGGTCAAGTCCCATATTTCAAATAAGGACCCCCATTTTTTATTTGATAATCGGAAAGAGGGTAAAATTCTAAGACTTTTGGCGCAAACCGGAAGTCAATATCGTTTTTCGTATTCGATATATCGAAGGTCAAAGTTCGATATGGACCCATCTTCAGAAATTCGTAACTTTCCTTTAAATGGTCCAAATTTCAAAAACTTTGGGTCTAAAATGCTCTACAGAGCAAGCACTTTTCAGAAAAAATTTCAATTTGAACAGAAATTTAGTCCAAATTTGGTTTTAAAGCCCCCAAACATTTTTAAAGTTTTTGGCCCCTACAGGGGGCTATCAGAAACACTCCGAGAGACGACCCCTATCGAGTGATACATCAATCGAAAAGGCGAAACAAACTGAGCATTTTGGCGCAAACTGGAGGTCCATATCGTTTTTCATATTCGAGACATCGAATGTCAAATGTCGATTTACAGAATGCGATATCTCGAATATGAAAAACGTTATGGACCTCCAGTTTGCGCCAAAATGCTCAGTTTGTTACGCCTTTTCGATTGATGTATCACTCGATAGGGGTCGTCTCTCGGAGTTTTTCTGATAGCCCCCTGTGGGGGCCAAAAACTTTAAAAATGTTTGGGGGCTTTAAAACCAAATTCGGACTAAACTTCTGTTAAAATTGAAATTTTTTCTGAAAAGTGCTTGCTCTGTAGAGCATTTTAGACCCAAAGTTTTTGAAATTTGGACTATTTAAAGGAAAGTTACGAATTTCTGAAGATGGGTCCATATCGAACTTTGACCTTCGATATATCGAATACGAAAAACGATATTGACTTCCGGTTTGCGCCAAAAGTCTTAGAATTTTACCCTCTTTCCGATTATCAAATAAAAAATGGGGGTCCGTATTTGAAATATGGGACTTGACCCCCCTGGGGCCCCCCAGGGGGGGGCCCGAAATTGGGGACCCCCTCAAAAGATGTCCCCCTCGAAATAATTGAACATGTGTTTCAGCGTTTTTCGAAATTCGGAGCCGTTTTCGAGATATTAAGCCTGGCTCCTTTTTGAATTGACACCCGGTAGAGAGGCTGCGTGAAAAGTAGTACCTCCGTATATCAGCGACGTAGTGCGCTATTTTTCAACATTAGACTATACCTTTAATTGAACCCGTAAAATACATCGAACTATTGGGTGTTCGGTGAACACATTTGGACTCGACTTTATACATCATGGGTTTAAATGGACGAAAAGCGACGCCATCAAATTACTCGCTATATACGCCACAAACCTCCATCATTAAAAAAAAAAAAAAAAAAAAAAAAAAAAAAAAAAAAAAAAAAAAGTACTTAAATAGAAAATTATGATAATTTGATGAATTGGAGAGGAAAATGCAAATCAATGCTAACGACGCGAAAGAAGAATTTATTTCCGTGTTATCATAGTAAGAGCTTTATTTTACTTTTATTTTCTACTCAGTGTGCATTAAATGTGTGTTCCTCACGCATGCAAACTTAGTCCAAAACGTCTCAATTTTGATTACATAAAGTCTTCATGTACACATGTTTCTTTCATTGTGTTGTTCATTTTGATACAATTAATTTTACATCGATGCAACAATAAAAGTCGACCCCAGACTTCCCGATTTAGACAACGTGAGATTTTCATGTTTGTTTTTTTTTTTACGAGGGTCATCTAAAAAGTAAGTTTTGCCATCTCGCAACTCCAAAAGTAACAGCGGTAGAAAAACCCAAAGCCACAGTTTTGTTTGTTATATCCTCAGCTTTTCAAAAAGCCTAAGTTTTTTAAAATTGGTTCACTAGATCGCGAGAAAATTGACCTTTTGTGAGCGTACCTCTCGTTACCGCGTGCCCATGGCAATGTCAGTCAGAGCTGATTTAGAGGTTATGTTATGGAATATTATTATCGCAGTTTTTATTTTCACGAGCACATCATACAAAAGTTCATTCTCGACTCTCATTGGCTAGATTTTTCACCGATCAAAGGCATCAGTTAACAATCATCAATTCTTGAAGTGAATCATATTCGATCGCAAAAATTTGCTTAAAGATATTTACACAGAAAACTCATGTATCCCCCTTCTCATCTTGTTAATCATGTTAATTTCATTAATTTTTTCTACTATCCTCACTATCGATCATTATTAATATCGATTTGACAATTTATGACCGTTATTATATCTTTTAACGACCCATCTACGAATTTTTCGATTTATTTGAATTATTTAAGAATTGAGGTTCTATATTGTTGTAACAAAAGAAACCAACAGACCCATTGTTGTAACACGGTGATCGGAATTTTCACTTCCTCACTTTAACAAAGTTAGAAACTGCGAAAGTCTTTCAATGGCGCATATGTCTGTATCCTGGCGTAACTTTTGAGCCAATGGTCCATAAACATCCAAAGCAGAGAAGTTGCTTTCAACATTTTTCAGAAAGACTTTTTTTTGTTT
This sequence comes from Trialeurodes vaporariorum, assembly GCA_011764245.1. NCBI lineage: Eukaryota > Metazoa > Arthropoda > Insecta > Hemiptera > Aleyrodidae > Trialeurodes > Trialeurodes vaporariorum. The sequence goes on along the minus strand of VMOF01000013.1, from coordinate 45,962,803 downwards.
TTTCGAAATTTGAAATTGTAGGCAATAAGTTATGGATGATAAAAGATTTCCATTAAAATCATTGAAAATCGGTAAAATGGGTTATCGTAGGGAAAAATTGGAAGTTTTCAAATACAGCAGTTTGAATTTTGATGAAAATTTACAAAAACCATTCTGCAATCAGCCTGCTGTAAAATTAACCCCTTAAGGGGGGTCTGGGGGTCTCCCCTAGAATAGTAACCCCTACTGGGCCAAGCCCGAGTATACTCATGTTCCTCTTCTAGTCCATTTCACATTGTTCCAGTATTCCAGTATCATGATTCCAAATGAACGCGATTCTAGATGTAGACTCTTACAAGATAATATTTCGTCGGGCGCCTCCAATTTATCGTATAGGCTATTCCAACTCCCCCGAGTACGAATAGTTAACTACCTTTCCTGTACAAACGTAAGAGTTGCGTTCTTTTTAATTAACCTTGTCTGTAAAGGGTTAAAAGGGGGGGAGGTCCCCCAGAATTATTTTGATGGGAGAAGGTGCTCGTGGGGGTATTTCTCACAGTTTATTTATTATTATTATTATTTTTTTTTTTTTTTTTTTTTTTTTTCATAGTAAGATAGAATTTAGTTGTAAAATGCTTGACTCACTTTGATTCATGCGGAGAAAAGTGACGCTCAATCGTAGGATGCTGGTTTTATCCATTCGCTTGGAGGATGTAGAGACCATAGGAACTAAAGTTGCGAGCTCATTGATATGAGTGTTCAGCTTATCCCGTCGCATCTTCTCAGCCAGATTCCTCATTACTCGGCTTGAGCTGCAACAACATAAAAAATACACAAACATATAAAAAAAACATCATCAAAACAACAATATACACAAAAAATGTAAAATACAACATCAAAAACACACAAAAATATGAAATACAAAAAGAATAATAATGACACAAACACCAGTGGTGTAGCGTGCAATTTGGCATCGTAGAATTGTGTCCATTTAAACCCGTATACGGTCGAATACGAAGGTGTTCATCGAACATCCAACAGTTTGATCTTTTTCATAGGTTTAAATAGACGATATGCTACGCCGTTGACAAACACTGATACAAACAGAGTCGTCTCAGAGGCATTATTGAAGAAAACTGACCTCTGCTCTCATGTGGCGGGGGGGGGGGGGGGAGAGAAGCCGGTTATGGCATGGGCTGATGCATGGGCGCCCGCAGAAAAATTTCCAAGGGGGGGGCAACATTTTTGAACCCCAACGGAAGGTCTAGGGGGACCCCCCCCCCCCCGTGTAAAAAGGGAAAACTTTTTTTTTTCACTCAAATAGTGTACAGTTATTGACCCATTTTAGGTGTATCAAATAATAATAACAATTTTGACGTGTTTGATATAATGGATAAAGGGACGACAGATGATAACGATAGTAAAACAAATATATATAATTAATTATTCCCTGCAAAAAATTAGTTAAAATTACAATATAAACTAGAAATGAAGTTTCTCAACTATTACTCCTTTGATTAACTATCATTTTAATTTCATTTTCTTTCTTCCTTTCATTTTTCATCGTGAAATTTTGACTTCTTTGAATTCCAGGGGGGGGGGCAAGTGCCCCCTCTTGCCCCCCCCCTCCGGGCGCCCATGGGATGATGGGCAAGGGAACTTCCCCGCGCGGGGGTGTGAAAAATCCAAATCGGTTCGGGGAATACCTATAGCGTCGTCAGTCAAAGCACCGAATGTGCTAAATCCGTTCATATCCTCGAAAATAAATAAACTCTAGGGAGTAACAGTGCCCCACAAGCACTTTCTCACAACTAGAGTCCCTATATCACAGAATAATACAATCAGAACGGAAACTCTGTCGGATTTTGAAGCAAATTCATTTCGCGTCCGCCATGTTGGGATATAGGATGTTTACATCTGGATTCGCGCTCGAAAAAAAAATTCAGGACATGATCCGCGAAATTTTCATTCTGAAATGCCATTAGAATAAAAGTGAGGCCGGAAACTTAAGATTTCTTTCCAGAATTTACAGAATTAAATGAGTTTCAATACAAATCACACACGCCGCCATGTTGGGAAATAGGACCACAGCGTTGCCTATTGGTGCCGGTAAATTCCAAACTTGCTTCCATTGGCTCTTATGGGAGTTTCCGTTCTGATTGTATTATTCTGTGCCTATATATACTATGAGAGTTGCGCCATTGCTGAATCCATTTCTGATTGGCTCTCAGATTTAGACTGTGAAGAAAGCTCCCAGAGGCAAAATGCAAATGGCGGAGGGTTTGTTTACTTTTCGCGAACTCGCTTTCATTACACATTTGAAGTAACAGTGACCGCGGTAATTTTTGTGAATTTTTCCTCTGCTTGAATATTATTATGGAGAACATTATCTCTTTCAATAACGACCGTTATTATCAAGAATCTGAACCTAACCTATAAGAGATAGCGAAATAGTGGCAACAACGCAGAGGCAAATGGCCATCCGCCATTTGCAATTGCAACTCTCATAGTATATAGGGACTCTAGTCGTATCCAGCAAGTTGGCAACAGTGTATTTTTCCCATTTGATTGCATGAGAAATAATCATTAGCGTCTCACACAATTTAGCAACCATGCCTATTTGCCATTTAAGGGCATATCCCAGTCGGTTTTCATTTTTTTCATTTATTTTGTTGATTTTTTTTTTTTTTTTATTGAAGCTCAACACCTACTGTGTGTCTTTGGAGACGCCGTTGGATTTTTACTCTTTCCCAAACTTAGGATCAACTTTTCTCAGGTTCTATGATAGCTAGAGACCTCTGGTTTTTTTTAATGTGTAGAATTTTATGGAGCATGATTGCATGCATGGATTTGCCATGACTCTCACTAGTTACCATGTAAAATAAATTTGACCGTGAGGAAAAACAAGAAAAAAAGGTTTTTTTTAAAAAAAATTAAAAGAAAATACTTTGAGTTAGAATAATGTGAAACCAATGCATGGAATCATTCAGAATCCTCTACTGATCATTTTGAGCTTACGTGCAAGTCTTTAGCTATACTAGATTATCAGAAAAATTGTTCCCAAAATGATTCAATTTTTTTGGCTTTTTCGGGGTATGCGTTTTTTTTTCAGGGTATGCAACCAGCCACAAGAAAATTTCAGGACAAATGTCTGACCTAATAACCCTTGCTCAGTAAAATTTTTGGGTTCATTCGAATTCAATAGAGGGAGAAATTTGTTTGACCGGTATATGCCCTTAACCGTAATCAAAAGTATCGATATATTGCGGGTGCAACTGCACTTCCCGAAGATAGATTGTTTTTCATAGGTTTAAACAGCGATTAATCCGTTGTTGCCACATTGCAACGAGCCGTCGCCGGAAATAATCGTTTAGTCGCGGGGCAGCCCCTTCAAGAATCGATTGTTTATCATGCATACAAATGGGAAGAATGAACAGTTGCCAGATTGCTGGATCCGCCCCCAAGTCTTCTGTTCGAACGCTCCGCCTTTAAATGAATCGATTCATCGTTTCACAGAAAACAGCGGAGGACGAGTGTGAGAAGGGGATGGAGGGTGGAGGGGTGGCGTTGCGGGTATAAAGTTGCGCCGGGTATTGCATTCTGGATGCAACTGGTGATGCAGCGGCGTTCTTCAGGTGGAGTTCGGTTGTCATGGCGACCGGACGGCGGACGGCACGGGACGTGGGATGGATCCCGGCAACGATTCTCAGAAACACGATGAAATCGGAGAGAGCTAGGATCAGAATCTGAAGATAGGAGCGGAGAGAAAAAAAAAAAACAAAACAAAACAAAAACATAAACTAAAAAAAAAAAAAACATTTATAAAAAATATGGGTGAATCGTGGGAGACTCCACGACTGCTCAAAGAGAAGAGAGAAAAACGGGGTAGATGGAATTAATGAGGGTGGAGTGGGAGGAGGAGGGGTGGGTGTTGCTGAGAAATGTTTCCCCGAACATTTATTTGCAAAAGTATGCATCCTTGATGAAAAACTACCGGGGAATTAATTTGGCTCTGGGTACTTTTTGATAAACGAACTCAATAAGTCAATATCTGGACGTTGAAGTTCCATACAACTATCCAACTATTTCAACTATATCCGACTGGAAACAAAGGGGAAGAGCAGGCGAGTATTTCGTTTGTTTCTTGCTTCAGTTCCGATAATTCATTTGACAAATTAGTATCTAGGGCAGAAGCATTTTGAGTATCAGGTTCCGGTAAGTAGTGATGCCTGCTTCCAAATTGCATCAAAGCGCATCGGTGAGCGGTTGATTAGCAACGCGAATCGGAACTCTGCGCTGTAACCAACCGCTCACTGCGATGCCTTTT